>RJWM01001796.1:105254-143303 GCA_004363535.1 Dasyprocta punctata
ACATGGGTGCACAGATATCACTGTGGTATGATGTTTTCAATTCTTCTGGGAAAATGCCCAGAAGAGGGATAGCTGGGTTGAATGGGATCTCTAATCCTAGCTTCTTGAGGAATCTCCACACTGACTTCCACAGTGGTTGCACCAGTCTACACTCCCACCAACAGTGGAGAAGAGTTCCTTTTTCCCCACAGCCCCTCCAACATTTGTTGTTGGTTGATTTTTTAATCTTGGCCATTCTTTCTGGAGTGCGATGGAATCTCAGTGTTGTTTTAATTTGCATTTCCCGAATGACCATTGATGTTGAATATTTTTTATATATTTATTTGCCATTTGTATTTCTTTCTCTGAGAAGTGTGTATTCATCTCAGATGCCCATTTTTGGATTGGGTCCTTGAATTTTAGGGGCCTGATTTCTTTTAATTCTTTATACATTTTAGATAGAAGTCCTTTGTCTGATGGAATTGGCTAAGATATTTTCCCATACAGTGAACTTTGAACAACTAATGGTCTTGTCTCATATTTGTATTAAAAGAATGAGGAATTACAGTAAGTCTTCACATTGTCATTCTGTTCACTGAAATTTAGTGGCAAATATCAAAGGTTTGTCATTCCTTATAGAATACCAAATGTATTGAAATCAGCAGTTCTGGAATAGTCAATGCAAATATCATGAACCCATTTGCATTTTTTTCTTATCATCAATCATGAATAATGTTGAAATGCATGAACAGTATTATTTATATGCAAACTAAATAGAAAATGGAAAAGAGGTAATATTTTATTAATCTCACATGTATTTTTTAACTCAATTGATATTTTCATTCATTTATATGCCCATATGCTGTACTCAAATATTATTACATTTTATATGTATGAAGACTAGGAATAGCTGTGCACAAACGAAATTCCGTCTGAGGGATTGGAACTTTCATAATTGGGACTCTAAAACCTTTGTTTTTCTAACATGATGGTTTGCATTCCCCAAATGAATACGAATTACTTCCAGTCAGGTGTGGAAGATTCAAATCAGTGTAGGCTTGACTCAGTATGAGAAACGACCATCTCTGATTCACCACTGATAGGCCCAGGACTGTCAAAATATTGCCACTGATAATGTTTTCCCAGAACACTGGATGTCAGTTACCAAAGGAATTCACTAAATTAGGTAAGCATTGGACTTGGAAGGAATCTTTGAAACTGCCTGAGCTGAGTGGAAGAGCAGTATGTTTGTAACATGAAGACTTGAGATCCTTTCACAGGCTGCTTTCTTCTCAAGGGAACTCAGCCTCCATTCACAGATCCGTTCCAGTATCTGGGTATCGTAAAGTGATACACAGTGAAAGAAGTGAAGTCTTTCCATGTAAGGAAACTTCTTTTTTCTAGTCTAGCCATTTCACTCTGTAACAAAAGAGTTGGAATAAAAAAACAAATCATGCTGGGTATAGTGGTGCATGCCTGTTATCCCAGAACTCAGGAGGCTGAGGCAGGAGGATTCTTTGAGTCCAAGGCCAGCGTGGTTACAAAGTGCATTCAAGGCCAGCCTAAACTACATAGTAAAACCTTATCTCAAAAAGACAAAAATAAATAAATAAATAAATAAATAAATAAATCCAAGTATATAGATGATTAGGGGGGAAAATAGGATAAAAAAGATACAACAGGAGTGATAGATAAGCTTATTCTATACCCACTGTCTTTCATTGTAGTAGAACACAGCAACCACACCTCTTAAAGTCTGAGTTTCAAAGATATGGTCTTGTCCAAGGGAATTCATGAAAAGTATATTTGATTTACTACTGAATACTAGAGAAATTATAGAGCCCTTGTCATAATTAATTCAAATGAATATTTGCAGAGAATTAATTATGCTTTGGGTGTTAAGCAATGGCATCAATTTAGAGGATCATCAGAAGAATTGACTCAGTATGTCTTGAGTCTTTGACAAAACTGAGTTTCATATCTGTTTCCTGCTGGTCACTAATTCATATTGTTCAAGCTTTTGCTGTACAGTTGTATGTTTGTTTTCTAAACGTACATCCACCTCCTCACATTATCAAAATCCTCAAGAATATACACTAAAGTATAATTTTAAAATGTTTGAATTTCCACAGACCACCTCCTCACTAAAGGGCTTTTTATTGATGTCTTTGATTCCTGATTTTTAAGTATTGGCTTAGTGAATAAGGAATCTATCATCTGTCCAAATAGACATTTTCAGATTTTCCATGCATGTTAAAGTTTGTTCAGCATGACTGAAAACTGCATCAAAAATACATCAACAATATTTAAAATAAAGCAAAGTCAGAATTCCATCTGAGATAATTACAATGGCCATAGAGAATAGTGTAGGATTTCCTGTCACAGATAAAATTAATCAAGGATATTATTCCAGGTGTACATTTAGTTTTTCACATGTAATCAAATTTAGCAATGTCTAGAGAATATAAATCTAAATTATTCTATCCGAGTACTTAAAGATTAGAAAGGTAAATGATTTTCCTAAGTAGGTCATTCTTCACTTACAATGTTTAGTTTTATTTAAGCTTTCGTTTTTATTTTGAAAATTTGAAGACCATGTCTGCTACCTGTATTTTTCCCCTTTTTTTCACAATTTGAGAGTTCTGCATGACATTTGCATTGTTATTCTCTGTGTTCAAGGCTTCCTTATACCCATTACAATTGCACACTAAAAATCTTATGCTCATGACAATAAAAAACAAACAGATAAAAGGAACACTATTTGTTTTTTTCACCTGAAATTCCAGTTCACTCTCAGGTAGCAAATTAACTGTAGGTGCCCAAGAATGTTAAATAACAACCTTTTGATTTTTCTGTTCTGAGAGTCCTTATATCCAGGTGAGTTGGAATAAATGTCAGTGAGAGTTTCTTACTATTAGCTCTACATCAAAAGTTTTACTTTTCTCTCATTCTTGATAGACTATATTATTACTACTGTTTATCAAGGTTAACTTCACATATTTGTTTGGTGAACACTGCACTAAGTATCTGAAGGCAATCCCTACCCTCCAAAGATGTGAAGTCTAAAATATGCCACAGTGATGCAAACCACATAAATAAAGAGTATGTATACGACAACATAGTTATGTCGAGGAATCCTTAATTAGAATATAAATAGTAACTGCATGTGTGCATCGTACCTCTGAGTAAATGACCAAATCATATACTCAAGGTTTCCACATGCTCCCAAAATTGGGTAAGATTGTTTCTTATTTTAGATAACTGTTTTCCAACTTGAATATGTATAAAACTACTTAGAAATATTGTTAAAGTACATATTCAGATTTGTTAGGTCTGGAATATGCTGTATCTCAGCCAATAGAGATATTGTTGCTACTGCACCGTGATCATAATTTATGTAGCAAGGTGTCAGATAACAAGCTCTACTATGTACACAACACATAAAAATTTACATCATTCTTTCTCACGTAGCATAGCATCTAATTTTTACAAGTATGAAAACCATATCAAGGAAGACATTTATTTTACAGATAAGAAAACTAAAGTGAGTGTGACTTTTTCAAGCTTTTCAATTGTATGAACTAAAAACAGCCCAAGCCCTTTCTTCAGACTGCCTGAATAGATAGATGACTTTCATTTATATAATGCCATAAAACTGTATGAAAATATAGTTATTTTGGTTAGTTTGTATTCCATCAACAAATTATTTATCATAGCCATTTTTATATTTTTATAAGAGTTTATCTATTTTTTTTGCTTTTCAAACTGATTTTAGAGACTGAAGAATCTGTAATCAACATTTAAAATGTTCCATTGTATAATATTGTAGTAGTATTGGTCATCTAACCTAGTATCACTACTCCAAAGACAATTTTAGAGTTTATAAGATATCAAAATATGTAATTATCATGACATGCAGATTTATCTAACAAGCACTTTTAAGATGCTTAAAAAATTAAGGCAAAAATACCAGTGTACAAAATTTTACTGTGTGAATGAGGACATTCAGTTCAACAGTAAATATAAATGATTCTCTTCCACAATTAGAAGAAAATTGTTTTTCTCTCCTTTTCTACCAACATTTATATTATGCCAGTATAAAAATTAATATTATACCAATATGGCTTGGTAGAATGGAAAGACCGACATTTAGGGCTCAAATCCAATGTTTCCTTCAGTACCCTTGACCCTTCCAAGACTCAGTGTTCTGCAGTTTTATTCACTTGATCCATGAATTGATTGTGCATCAGCTAAGTGTCAGATCTCAGACTGCTGATGATTAGTTTGGGACATCCTTACTTACACAGAGCTAGCAAGGGGTGAGGAACCCACATTATGACATGCTCTACATGGCCTGAAATTGTCTGATGAATTATAGATTGAAAATTCTGCTACCTGTGTAACAAAATTTATTGGAATGATTGAGTAAGTTCATTTACAAAAATATGATTTGGCTGTACAATTAGAAATGTACAGGCTTTCATGATGCCTAGTTTGTATCCTTTCATTTTTCCCAGATATAATGTTATGCAGTTATATGAAATAATTAAACCCCTGTGATCTGTATTAGACTGTAGATCAATGGAGCAAGTGATATTCTTCTATACCACCTTGATGGTTATATGCCCTAAGCAAACATGGGTAGTAGAGTCCCCTGGAATGTTACTCCTTTCTTAATATAGTTTCTTTCCTAAACTAGTGGTGATGATTTAATACAAAAACATATCATTTCTTTTACTAAGGAAAAATGCCCAAGGGCATGGTGACTGTGATAAAGCTCCCATTATTTTGAGGCATCTTGTCTGCATACACTGTACAAAGGTGATGAGCCTTGACAGGTTGACTTGGAAACCTTGCTAAGTAAATGGAATGCACTTGGATGAGAACAGGATTGGTTATGTTTAGCCTGTTTCCATTTCTGTGTATCATTCATAATGGAACACAGTTGGCGTGACTGAGTGTGATATGTTTTGCAGAATAAGATGTCAAGACTCAGAGAAGATGGACTTTTACTTCTCTGGTAGATGCTTCACATCATCTCTAATCACTTATTTTTAAAATTTCACTTTTAGTTAATAGTTAACTTACAGATATAATGTGATGTTTGATATATATATATATATATATATACATGTTAAGTGATAATTAAAATAATCTCATTAATATAAATAGTTCCTCATATATTTATCCCCTTTTTGTGGTGAGAACATTTAAAATGTTCTCATAACAATTTTGAAATATATAATACATTAGCAACTGTAATCACAATGCTGTGAAATAGGTCATTAAAACTTCTTCCTTCTGTCTACATAAAACGTTGTTTGACCAAAATAAATTATATCCTCTTCACCATTCCCAGTCACTTTTTTCTTCCCTTCCTTGTCCTCCCCTTTCCCCTCCCTCCCTTCCCTTCCCCTCTTGTCCTCTCTTCTCCTCCCCTCCCCTCTCCCCAGCTGTTCACTTTCATTCTTATAAACAAACACTTTCTTCATATTAGGTTCTCTTGTAGAGAATATAGAAAAATAGAATATTAAATATTTATTCATTGAAAAATTCTACACTATCTTTAGCTATTTACAATTCTCATTCAGTTCTTCTCCTTTCTATTTTTTTGAAGTTACATCCATTTAAGCACAGATTGAAAATAATGACTATGTATCATGTACTTCAATTAGCAGTAACTGATCTGTATTTGTCAGTGATGATTAGTTGAGAATGAGTCTTTATTTGTACGCTAGGTTTTGAGTTAAAATCAATCTTCCTTCAATTTCGTCTGCTTACTGGTATCTGTTGCAGACTTACTGCAGCGTGATAGGTTTTTAATAGGAATTAAATGGAATTTCAGCTTTACCAGATAGAAGGAAACCTTCCCCCCTAAACCAACATATTTCAATCATCAGAGTAGGGGGAGTATGAAGAAGCAATCAATATACATTTGGTTATTGACTACTTCATAGTCTACTTGTACAGACAGAGATTATTGAACTGGCATCTTCAAAACAAAGTGGAAAAGGAAAAGAAATCTCCTGAGCGAAGATGGAGTCAGAAAATGTGAGATTAAGGATCAAATATCTGTGTATATGCACAGGAGTTGTGCTTTCAAGTTTTCCTTTTCTTTTCCTAAAATAGCTTCTAAAAGAGTTATTGCATTGATGACATTATGAAGGAACATTAGTTGTAAGACTGTAAAAGATCTCAAATATATATATATATATATATATATATCATATATAAGTCACACACACATATATGTAATGCACACACAGAATATTATGATGCTATAATAAAATATCGCAAACTGAATACCTTATAAACAACTGAAGTTTAGTTTTTACATTTTTAGAGGATACAAACCCAAGACCAAGGCAGATTTACTGCCTGGTCGGGATCCAATTTCTCATTCAAGGTCACTGCTTTGCTGTGTCTTTACATGGTAGAAGAACAAACAAGCACCCTCCAGTCTCTTTCACATAATCATTATTTTATTTTTTAATGGGCAGATAAAATTGTATGAATTTATTGTATACAGCCTGGTGTTTTGAACTGTACATGTGGAATGATTAAATCCAGCTAATTACTATAGATATTTATTCTTTTCTTGGTGAGAATACTTCACTTGTGCTATTTTAGTGTTTTCCAAAATTATAATATATTATTATAACTGTAGTCATCATATTATACAATAGATCTCTCTGACCTCTTATAATCTGTAACAGCTCAACGTTCATGAACTAATAACCTTCCAAAGGTTCTGACTCCTAACACCATCACTTTGTTGGGGGTAGGATTTAAAAACAAAAGTAGAGTGATGGGTACAAATGTTCCAACTGTAGTAGTATGTGGGTATGCATGCACATAGGTTTGTGGTGTGGTATAGGTAGATGTGTGCTTATTTATTTATGGCTTCAATATTAGCATTTTATGTTGTATCTGGAAAGTATGTAATCCTGCTTTCTTATTTATAGGATCCTAACATTTTTATTTCAAGTGGAGTTTGCTACACATAAAATTTAATATATAATGCATCTTTGAGAAAAAATGGTTCATCTTTCACTTATTATTTAGGTAAAGAGCACTGACACTAATAACATATTTCAGGAATCACTCATGAAACATGTGAAAAATGTTTTTGACGAGGGAAGGAAACATGTCAGGACTTAGAAAGAACAACAGCTCATTTGCATAGGTTATTGAACATATGAAAAGAGGTCATTGTAGAAATAACCTCACAGGCCAGACCAGAAAGCTTCCTGCAGACAGGAAGGAGCTAATGAGGACATATTTTAAACTAAAAATAATTCAGATTGCATCAAACTCATCCTTTTAAAGCTAGCGATCCAGTGAGGTTTTGTATACTTACAAGATTGTGCATCCATCGCCCCTGTATAATTTCAGAATGTTTTCATTACCTTCAAAAGAGACCTCATACTCACTGGTAGTCATTCTGTATTCTACCCTGTCCCCAGCTCCTAGAAACCATTATCTCAATGGAGCTGCCTATTCTAGAATTCATATACATGTAATTATATATGACCTTTTGTGCATCGTCTTTTACTTGGCATTTCTTTCAATGTTTCAATGTTGCTGTGAACATAGGTTTTTGTGTGTGCAGATACAGATATCTCCACAGACAAAACTTAATATATATTATATACTATGCATATGTAAAAGTCATGTGATCTTATTTTTTTAAAGAAATTGTCAAACTATTTTCCAAATTGACTGTACTATTTTGCACTCCATTCAGTGATATGCATGAATGCTTTGATCTTTTTCACATCCCCTCTGGAAGTGTGTGAGTTTCATAAAATCATAATCATGTTGTGGAATGTATGTCTGGTAGTAGGAATAATATTGATTGGTATGAGAAAGATTTCAGACTGAGGAAACAAGTAAGAGTGGATTACAAGGTATTTTACAAATCAAGCAAAAGGTATTGGGCCAGAGAATAAGGAGGGAATGAAGAAAAAAGATGAAAGATATTGTGAGTATGCAGTTTTTGAGTCTGTTGAGGAAGAGAATGAGCATATTGACATTTTGAGATAGAAGAGTTCTTTACAGAAGCAGCAACAATTTTAAGATTTAAATTAAATTCAGCTGCAGCCACACAGACTTGCCAGCAGGATACACAGAGGGAGATGGTAAGTGGTTCACTATGGTTTTTAAAGGGTGAAGCTTCAGACGTGATGTTATGGCAATCTTCTCTGTCTCTGATTTGTGTTTGTGCTTGTGTGATCTGTAGTAATGGAAGGGCAAGGCAGGTTCTACTAAAAAATTTCAAGTCACACGACCTTTCTCATGAATACTTTAAAATAGATTTCTGCATGTTGGGTTAGGAATTTGTATTTTAAGAAGCATATTGGTTGATTCGTTTTAGTTCTACTCTAACAGCGTAGGAAGGGGCCATGGTAAGAATCTTGCTAACAGTGCTAATCCTGACTACTTTTGAGGGTTACATACGGCTGAGAATTTACGTTTAGTTTTAAATTTAATTGACACCACGCCAGAATTTCCACAGTTTCATTTCATTCTTTCGATCTATCAAAAAAATATTTTGAGGTACAACCACTATAGTTCTCATAAAAATTAGAAAATCAAGCATTGAATGGAGGATTAGGCACACAAAACCAAGAGATGGCAACATTGAGATTTGACCCTTAGAGTGTCTTTTTACTTTTCGAAGTCATATTGGTATAATTTTCATTTATTATGTGAAATAAGTATTAATGAAGAAGAAAGGGAAAGCATCTCCTTCCAAAGGCATGCAAGGAATTCATGCTTATTTTTAACTGAGTAGAATAACCCAGAAGCAATTCTCAAACTCCTTTGTGCTGAGCAAGAATGCACTACACCTTACAAATATAGAAAAATTCTATCAGTTTGTTGGTGTTAATAATGGTCTTGATAATTGGATTTTAGAAAACACTGAGACCATCCTCAAAGTATCTTACAAAATCTCAACCCTGAGGCAGTTTTTCAGTGGTAGTTTCAGGACTGGGCAGTAGCCAAGGTGACCTTGATTTTGTTGCTATAGGCTTGCAGAATTAAAACAACTCACTCTGTAGATGCTTTATCTTTCTTCATTTTATGGGTTTCAAGGAAGTGATTTCTTGGTGTAATTTATTACATGGGATATGAAGATTTTTTTTAAATTGCTCTTGTCTTACATATAATAGAGTATGATATAACATTGTCACCATATTATTTTGGGAATTAAATGCTTCAAAGAATATTATAGTAAATACTGCAAAGAATTAATATAACATGTTTTTTTGCATATTTTTTCAGTAAGATTATACATGCTCCTCGAAGGCAGTATTATTCCAGTGCAATTTTATACCCCTAATACATTTTGTACATAATAGACACTTAATTAAGGCAATCATATAATTTGTAATCTAGTCCTGAATGTTTTTCAACTAAAATGGGGCACCATTAATAATTTTGCCGTATGTATAAACTGGGATTATACCAGGAAACCTGGATGTTGGTCACTCTACCTTAGTGAATGCAAAAAAGACATAAAAATTAATTCTGCTATCTGAGCCACAGAGTCAAAATTTTTGTACTGGATCATGGTGGACAATAAAAGTCACTGCTTTTGATCCATGATTATGTGCTTTATTTTTTTTCTTTTTGTAGCAACTTAGTGACAGAAATAGAAGGAGAAGAATAATGAAAAGAATAAAAATTCTGGTAAAACAGAGTTGTGTGCTGATCATTACTTCTTAACCATTTCTTTTACCATCCCCAAAATAGATTTTTTTAAAATAACATTCTGCTTCAGTTAGAGAGCTTTGCATTGTTTTCAAGAGTAGTCACTGCAAGTTTCCTAGGTAACCTGTAATATTCAGTGTTCAGACACCGTCAATAAGTAAAATGTGTTGAAGTTACATAGCTCAGAGACACTGTTTTTCTTTTACATCTTAGATGGTTCCAAGATTCCTTTAATGTTAATTATTTGATCTAAAAATGCAATAGTGTCAAATTCCCTATGGCAAGCTACCTCTGCTCTAGGATAAAGTATGGGCAAAGGTGCAATGCAGGATATATAAAGAGGCAGTGAAAAAGAGTCTATTCCACCAAAGAGGAAAGAAATTAAATCTGGGAGAGATTTTCAATTGTATCATAACGTAGAGATTGACTTGCAATTCATCATTCATTTTCATGATTTCTAATGGTTTGTTAATTTTGAAGAAAATGTAATGAAAGTGTGTACAAAAAGTTAGGAAGAGAAGGCAATTTGGTAAAAATAGTGGCCAAACTACTTAATGGAGTGCGTTTTCCAGTTTTGAAATCTATCATATAAGGGTGAGTTGGTTGATAGCAACCTTTGTACTTAGATGTTGAAATTCTTCCCTATTTCATGTAAAAAATTGTCATGTATGGATGTACCATCTTTCCAAGAGAATTATTATCTTGAAGTCTAGAGGAAAGATATGTTTTCACCATTCTACTAGTCTCTCCCAATTCAGTCTCCCAGTGAACTCCACATCAAAGGTGAAATCTGAAATCTGATGTACAATGACAAATACTATTTATTGTTCTTTTCCTTTGAGGTTTTAGATGTAACTACATTCTTACTGAAAAAAATAAAATTGCAATACAATGATTGTGTTTAAAAAGTCTAGCAAATTCTTCAAAATAGATTCTAATGTGTCTGAAATGCAAACTGATTCCCCTTTGGACATTGCGTTGAGGTATTCAATATGAGTAACTTTACTTAAATCTGTCCAAAGGGTCAACAATTATAAACATTGCATTTCAAGGTTCCTCGGTGAACAGAAGAGAAAAGAACCCCTGATTCTCCTTCACCCAGACAGTTAGTACCAAATTCCTAGTCTCATGTGTATATCCTTAACCACTGTAGCCCCAACAAGTCAGTCAGTTGCATCTTCCATTTCCTTTCTCCTTATATTTGTATTCTTTCTGGGACTGCTACTATTGTCTGAATGCACATCATGCCTGTCATGGTCTCTCTCTTTGCTCTTACGCTTTCTTCTTCTGTCTCTTTCTGGCCATGTTTGCATTTGAGTTATAAAATAAATAACTCTCTCTCTATTTCACCAAAGTATATTTGCTTGGCTTTTGTTTTATTTTATGTTGTTTTGTTCTGTTCTGTTCTGTTTTGCTTCTTCAAATGCTGACAGCATTTGTTTTATGGTATGTAAATTGTGATTATTGTTTTACACCTGATATGCCTTTACACTGCCACTCATCACTGCAGAGAAGGATTCCACTGTAAGTATCTTTTCAATTTAATGATATTTATATTTAATATTTTCTATATATTGCAGATCAGTAAGTGTCATTGGCCTGAATTGCATTTTACTTTGACATTTGAGTCTTTTTGTATGTGTTTCCTTCTTTGCAATATCTGTGTATACTGCTCCTGAGTTGCCTCTATATTTATGTCCTGGGTCGCTTCACCCAAAATTCAATTATTTTCAGGTCTATTTATGATGTTCTACATGTCCAGGCATTTGGTTACTGTGCTGATGCTATCTTTCCTACCTTCAAATATCACTGACATTTATAAATGTGCCTTAGTATAAAAATACAAACACCTCCCTGTTGTCATGGTGCCCTCAATCACAGTAGTATATCTCATCTGAATCAGGTTTGTGGCTTAGAAAACAAAATCTGTTAAATTTGAATCAGTACCATCTATGTATAGCATTTTAGCCTACTTACAGTTTTCTGGTTGTCTGATACAAGAATAATGACTTGAATGTAAAGGTAGATATTTAGGGAATGTGAGGGATTTGTAGATTTAAGGTAAGAAGACCCTAGAACATGGAAAATGATCAGAAGAAAAAGAAGCATTAATCATGTACGAGTGAGCAGTAGCATTGTGAGTTTTTTCAAAATGAAAAGATCACTCTACTCAAAGTGGGAATTGAAGGATTTTCTATTCCTAATAGATTCCCCAATAGTACTAAAATTGATTAAACTGCCATGGTTAGATGAGACCCTTTCTTATTCCATCACTACTAGTCTTCCTTTTAAACTGGCTTCTCATTGAATTGCATAGAAACATTGATATGTTTCTCTGTCTTTCACATGTTTGGGACAAAATCTTCTAAGGTACTTGTGGTCAATAAATGCACAGAGAACTTGTGTCTCATTTCACCTGATAGAGTCATAACAGAGGGGCTAATTTGGAGATAGAGAGGATTCTTGCTTTATTCTCTTCAGTAAACCTTTGGAAAATGGAATATTATATTTCTAATTATTAGTGCTTGGAAGGAAATTTTTAAGACATTCTTTATTCAATGAACCATTATTTACTAACCATCTAGATCATAGGTACGCATAATTATTTTGTGTTAACTGACAAAATAATTGTTCTTAACTAATAATATATATTGTGTGTGCATAGTCTCGTGTGTGTGTGTGTGTGTGTGTGTGTGTGTGTGTATCGCATTATGTAATGTATCCGAGATGAAATAAAAGCCAAGTTGTTACATACCAGGTAAAAATACTTCAGATTTACTGAATTAGGGAAGACTTCATGGGTAAATTATATTTAAAACAGATATAGTGTGAAAACAATTCGCATCGATGGTAAAAATAAAAGGAAAAACAACTGGATTATTCAAGTGAAATGAAAGCATAAACTCAAACAGAGTTATAAATCTATTGGCATGGTGGTTCATGCCTTTTTAGCTACCACAGAGGCTGAAAAAAAGATCACAAGTTCAAGGCCAGTTTAGGCAACAAGAAACCATGTCTCAGAATGAAATTTTTACCAAGGTGTAGGGATGTAGCTCGATAGTAGAGCACTTACCTAGCATGTGGAAGTATTGAGTTAAATCTCCAGTACTATGAGAGAGAGAGAGAGACACAGAGAGAGAGAGAGACAGAGACAGAGACAGAGACAGAGACAGAGAGAGACAGAGAGAGACTTTAAAGGTCCAAGGGAAGTGAAATGATGAGAAGCATAGAAAGATAGGAACCAGATCATGTAGCGTGTTTGATACTGTATGGAGTACACTGAATTTATTCAGTTGTGAGTCACTTGGAGAATTCTGTCCTGTGGAAGTTTATGACCTGGCTTGCATTTAGGAAGATGAAACTTTCAGCAATATCTATGATGGATTGGAGGGAGGACATACTAGGAGCCAGGTAGCTGGGTTGGAAACCATTTCAGTAGTCATAATGACTAATGAAAGCTGGAACTAGGGCAGTAACTGTGTAATTATAAATCAGAAAATGCACACCACACACAAAACCAAAAGACTTGGTGAGGGTACTTGTATTATCACCAGGAAAAGAAACTAAGGAAAATTTTCCATTTTCCTTGGAAAAATGAGAATGTGTCTATAAACTAAGGCACTTGGTTAGGTCACTTAACTAATTGAAATGAGTCTGCAATAAATAGTAGAGACCTTGAAGTCTCTGCCATAGTGCAGTGGGTCTTAGACTTGAATGGGAACCAGTGACTTGGAAGGCTTGTGGAAACAAAGATGCCTCAAAATCTATTTCCTCTGACTGAAACTTTTCACCCTTCGATCAACAATGCCCCATTCTCTCCCTTCCCACACTTATCCCACCTTCAACCTCTGGCAACCATTTTTCAGCTTGTGGCCATAGATCCAGGGAGAAATCCAGAACTTTACATATATGGAACAAATTCAGCAACAAAAGACAACCATTAAGTTTGATCCTGTCTGAAGAGGATGACTGTTTTATAAAGTTGGTCTTTTTTTCTACCTTGGCCCATTTCTAACTGATGTTGTTGATATATTCATAGAGTATATCATCCTGATTAACCATCCAAAAATAAGCAAATCATTTATTTCCCCTATGTTACAAACATGAATTCAAGTCAGTGTTTGAAATCTATAAATTAAATTCAAATTTAGTATTTTCCATGTATCAGTATAAATGTTAGTTTCACTTTTTAGTCAGTACTAAAAACTTCAACTCTTGATTCTTTTAAAATAAGACTTAAAAATTGGATTCATTGTTATATGATTTCTAAACTAAAACATGATGTTTTTAAAAAATCTTCAAATTTGAATTCCATATTTTAATTTTTTAAAATTAAGTTCATTGGTACATTTCAGGTATACATAATGACTACATTCATCATAGGGTGTTTGTACCTGTATGTAATATATCTTGATTCTTTTTTGTGTATTTTAATAAAATACTAGACTTTAAATGTTACTAAAATTTTTTCACAAACCTAGTTTTTAAATGCTTGTAAAGATACTTGGGAGTAATTTAGACATTCCCACAGGTGTTGTATAGCTTGATATGTTTTATGTGATTTGTTATTTTTTTCCACTAATAGAAAGTATTTGGGACAGTAATAATGTCAAACCCCCTATAGCCTCTTCTTCACTTATATTAGTTTCATTTGGTTTGTTTCCGCTTTGATGAGTGGCTGGTATTAAGAGACAAGAATGATAATTAAAATTCTCCTTCAGAAGAGTATGGAAAAAGCAATTCCCAAATTTAGAAAGATCGACACCAACAGTGGTAGCCGCAGCAGTGGCTGTGGTCTCAAGCAGGTTTACATACATTATGCCTATTAAACTATTTTATCCACATACCAAAGCTGTAAAGGAGGTATTTTAATTATGTCTTTTTACATTTCTTTTTAATTTTATTTGTATGCATTTGCAGGTCATGCAGTTTACAATCTCCTTGGGGAGTGGTTCCCTGTACATACCACAGCTTGTTTCTTCTTAAGCCCCCTCCTCTTTTCTTCCCCTTCCCGCCTCCTCCAATTTCCCTATCTATTTTTCATTTTTGTTGATATTATTAATTTTAGTTCATGTTATCGCATACACTGTTTATATTAATTGATGTTTTTAAGTTCCTATAAATGGCACATCTTCATTCTATTTATTACTCTTTCCCCTCCTCCTTACCCCTTGCACTTTTTCCCTTGGACCACTTCCTTATTACAAGAGATCCATCTCCTTGTCCCCTTCTGTCCCCTTCTATCCATCCTTATTGTTTGTTTGTTTGTACTTTGCCTTTTACAGGAATCAATAAATAAAGGCTAGAAATAAGTTGCCTAGGGTCAGGAGGCTTAATAGGTGGCAGTGCAGGAATTTGAAGGGAAGTTTTTGAGATCTGAAGTAAATGTTTTTAAACACTGTGTAATTAACGTATAGCAAGTACCACAGTACGTTTTCCAACACAGATTATAAAGGAAAGCAAATATAGTGGAAATGTCAAATCATCTGCTTCAGTGAATTCATCTTCTCATTCTTTTTATATTCATTTATTAAGACTTTTATTGCACAGTGCAATCAAACAAAAAAATACTGTGAAATGAAGTTTAAGGAATGTAAGTCTGTATCTGCTCCTCACTCTCCCTGTAGATTAAACAATTACTGCATTTTTCTGGACTCTTTTTTTCACCTCAAAATGATGGTTTTGAAGATTCTTTCAAGCTTAATAGTCTTATGAATTAAATTTGATTCCTAAGATAAAATGACAAAGAGACTAGAAAATTAGTTGGAGATTGTTCTATATTTTGTTATTGCTTTGTGTTATTGCCTTAAAGAAACTGATTATTTATAGAACATTTTTCATAGGTGTTGATGATAATCTGGCATTTAAATGTATATTTATGATAGTATATGAGGACATTTTTATTTAGTAAGGTTAAATTTCTTTAGCAAAGTTTTAAAAATATGTAAATTGTACAGTACATATGCATTTTATAGAATAATGTGCAAGTTCATTATTTTCCCCTAGAAGAGAGATCCTGTTTTGTATTTCAGACTAAGAGGTAGAAAAACAATTTCTGTCTTATTGTTAAAGACAATGGATACTGAAACAGGAAGAATTGGGGTTGGCAAAGAATAACTTCCATTACCTGGGTAGGTAGATAACATGTGGCTTGATGTGACACTCTCCAATTTATAAGATATTCAGGTTAAGATTAATTTGGAAATAGTTCTCTGTGCCTGAGAGGAAAGGAGTAGTTACTTGGTGGAATTTAAGTGGGAAGAAATAAATTATATATTTTATGTAGAAAAAACGTTAGGGTTATCTGTCACAGAATATAACAATACAGCACACTGTCTTTGTAACAATGGTCTGGAAATTGGTTTTTGAGAGGAAAGTAAATTGTCCTAATCGTACTGTGAAATCTTTGCTTTTTTGTATACTCTATTCCTAAGTCTTAGCAAGGTGCCTAGTGTGTAGGAGAGACTGAAATGCATATATAATGAATTAATCATCAGCATATTCAACATTTTAATATTAGTAAGAAAATGGTGTGCACATAGAAAGGCAGCAAAGTTGGGAAGAAGTCTTAAAATTAAGTGGAATGGTTGACTAAATCTGAAAGTGTCAGATGAGGTTTTCAAATGAACTAGTAGATAGTTTTTATGTGGCCAAATAATTATGGTATATCAAAGAAATGGATTTATTTTGTGTGGTTATACCAAGTAAAAATTGGCAGAATCCTTTCTATAGCAGAAAAAGATAAAGAAAAGCCATTAGAGATGTCCAGAGATGGCTGAAGAGAGCCTCAAAACTGAAGACCTGCTAAGAAAGATCAGACAAAAAGCCAACTATAGTGTTGAAGAGGAGACACTAACGTTAGTTAATTGCATTTACCATTTTTTGAATTTTGAGATCAATATAATCACAGGCTAGACACTTCATTTTAAAGCCTAATGTTCTGGGAATGAGTAGTGAATTAATCTTAATTGATGAAGCATAATTACCGTAATAAGTTATTGTCATGCAGTCCATAGGTTATAGTACAAAGAATTTAGCAGCTTGGAGTAAACTGCTGGAGGATGAACGTAAGGCCTGTCTCTCATCACTGACTCAGGAAAACAGATTCCAAGGTGGAGATTAGTGTGTAGCAGGTTTGTTAGAGAATGAAATGGGTATTTACAACCTCAAGGGGAAGCCAAGAAAGGGGAATCAAAAAAGCAGGGTAAAGCAGAGGGAACTGGTGAGTTAAGATGGTGTTTTGATGGGAGGTCTCAGCTGTTCAATCCCATAGGAAGTTCTAAGGCTCAAAGGACAATTAAAACTCCTTACCAGTTGGGGTAAGCAAGAGCCTCCTACTTCCGGAATGATTAGGCATAGCTACCTGGAAAGGCTGTGACCTTGAGGGAGAGGGAAGTAGCTGTTTTAAAATGACCTGTGAAGAACTGAAAGCCTGAGGAATTTCTGCCAGTAGCAATCCCAGCAGCTGGAGAGGAAGCACTGCATTTGTAGATTATACCTGACTGTGCACAAGAGGAATGTTTGCTGGTAACTGAGATTGGCAGATATTATTCTTTACAAAATGAAAGGTTCTAAATTTTAACTTTCAAGTCATTCCTATGTGGTCTTAAGTGTCCTTGCTATGAAACTTTGTCCTAATGTTGATATTTAATACAGCTGTTGGCCTTTTTCCCAGCTACAAACTGAATAAATGAATCACATTTATGATTTGATATTTTAAACAAGTTTTTTGTTTGTTTGTTTTTGTTTGTTTTGTTTTGTTTTTGTTTTTTATACCAGAGATCGAACTCATGACCTCGCACTTGCCAGGCAGGTGCTAAATTCCTGGCCCCACTTTAAACAAGTTTTAACAAATTAATTACCAGCTCCTTTCTTATTTGGTTTGCATTCTTCTGTAGATTCTTCAGTCATAGCTACCAATACTATTTGGAAATGAAAGAAAGAAAATATTCACTGTCATCTTTATCATTTTAGATTTAATGGTATGTTCCCTCACTTATTGAATATGAAGCCTTGGAGAAATGTCTTGCCTTTTCTTATCCTTTAACTTCCTCATTTGTAAAATGAATATAATATTGATCTCATCATATTGTTTAGAATAATAAAAGTGAATTAATAAACATTTGTAATACTGATTGCAGAATCAAATAGATAGATGCTTAATGAATGTGACAGGGCCAGTCTCTATTGAAGAAAATGCATGCTGTGAATCAAGAAATGAGCAAATTAGAAATTTGGCAGTCTAGTAACAAGCATTAATGCATTAGGAAACTATATTAATGCTCAGGGAGAAAGTAACTTGTAGGAAAGAGATCACTTCCTTTTTTGACCTGAATTACTCTTGCCCTAGTTCTCAAGGAATTTCCCAATCCTGAGCTTAGTTCCTGAACATTAGGTCTGGCTCAGTCTGAGTCCCAAGGCCTCATCTTCTGCAACAGTTGATGAAAATAGAAGCTATACTAAAATGAATGGACCGTAAAGATGGAGCAGTGCAGAAGTCCCATTGAATAGGAGATAGTCTAATTTTGTCTCTCATGGACTCTAAGCAGTGTGAGCTGTGTCTATCTACCAGCCACACACAGACACTTCTTATAATTCTTGTTAGAGGTGATAAGTCAATTCTTTATGGAACACAAATCCTATGCTTATATATGCTAAAACTTCCTTAGATGAGGCTGTTAAAGTGTGGGAAAAGCTGGGCGTGGTGGAGCACACCTGTAATCTCAGTACTTGGGAGGCTGACACAGGAGGATTACCATGAATTCAAAGTCAGTTTGAGCACATAATGAGTTCAAAGCTAGCCTGAACCACATTGCAAGACTCTTGTCTCCAAAAAAGAAAAAAAAAAAAAAAAAAAAAAAAAAAAAAAAAAAAAAAAAAAAAAAAAAAAAAAAAAAAAAAAAAAAAAAAAAAAAAAAAAAAAAAAAAAAAAAAAAAAAAAAAAAAAAAAAAAAAAAAGGTAGGATACCTGAGACTGAAACTGGACCTATAAACTACTACTCCTCCCTTCAAGCTGGGTGATCTTTCATAAGTCCAATGATTCACAGAAAACCATCTGAAAAATGGCATGTAGTACTTATTTGAAAATGGCTGTGCAAATGAAATGAGAAGCATAAATTTATAAATGAAATAAAATGAGATTAGCATTTGTAAAATACAAGAACTTAATTCCTGTTGGAGGATATTTTTATTTGACATGGAGTTCCGAACAGGAAGAAAGTATTCCATTTTAAAAGGATGATTCTTGCAAGGCTTTATACCTGGAGCTTCCTAGTGAATACAAATGCAGCTTCACAAAGAGAGAGACAGAGACAGACAGACAGAGATAGAGACAGACAGAGAGACATGGAGAGGGAGAGGAAGAGACAGAGACAGACAGAGAAACAGAGACACACAGAGACAAGTGAGCAGAGAGACATATGTTCTGATAATCAGGACTTAAAAATAGGTAGCTGTCCCTTGCCTTCAACTACTCTGTCTCTGGTTAGATGGGTCAGTTGTGCTTAGAAGGAAGAAGGCAAATGACAGTCTGCAGTTTTTCCTTGCCTGGAAGGGTGACAGTGTTCAGCATGGATCCCTCTCAGGCAGAACTCTTGACACTGATGAAGATCGGCACTTCAGATTCTGACGAGTTATGCTGAAGGAAGGATGTGGACAAAGAACGTGGGGACCATATACTTCTCCAGCTGGCATGAGATGGATAGCTCTGACGAGAGCAGTTACCATTGCAGGCAGGACATTTGTTTTTGTGTGTATTTCTCTTCAGTACAAGGCATTGCTGCTGACCATCTTATCTGCAGCAAGCCTCAGTGACTAGCTTTGGAAATTGTCAACAGAAATCACTAGGTTATCTTTTTGTTTTTAACATCATTTTTGTGTATTTTTTGTTGTTGTTGAGAAGAAACTATGAGAGATTTTTAGTCTCCAGGATGCCACAAAAAGAGGCACATTATTTACAACTTTTAAATGACAAATCCTGAAACTGCTTTGAGGCTAGGAAGGATGAAAGGTTAATATTAAATATGACCTTTGAGTTTAATGGTCTTAAGCAGAAACCTTCATTTTGGCTGTGCAAATTGTGCTGTGAATTATTGGTCCATTTATTGCATTTTCAAGCAGTTTGGTAGAAGGGAATGGCAGACAGGAGCAGAAACCTCTTTTTTGTCACATGCTATCTTCAAAATGACCAGTTGTTTTAACCTAACCATTCTTCTCCCCACATTATTTTTATGTTACCACATTTACAAATAATTTTCCCCCAAAAGTAAGTGGTTGGACAAAATCAGACCCTGACATTTCCCTACTAATTCCTTCTCTACCCCAGTTCTCGGTTTGTATATATGTAAAATGGCATCGTCAGTATACATAATCAATCTTGGCTGTATAAATAACTTTGCTGTTTTAATTGTCTATGAAAGAACAACTGCTAATCATGGCAATGACACAGTAGCTTTGCAATCAAATAAGGGATGCAAAGAACATCAACATCTCTGAGATACAAGTACTTAAATGTAGGCCCTGCTGTGCGAACACAGACAAGATGTATACACAAAATAAGTTAGGCAAAGCAGAAGTTGCATTGCACATACATGTCTTGCTCAAACTGCATACTGACTACTGGAGGAACACTGTAGCCTGCTTAATGTCCCCATGTTTGATGTGGGAGGGATTTCACTTTGAGACAGGAGGTAAAACTTCTGTGTTTCCCTGCATATTGTAAAATTCATAGTCACAAAGGGTTTATTATGTTCTTTGGAGGGGAAAAACAATCTTTATTGTTACTTTTCAAAAGCATTTAGAGATTGCTAGATCTTATACTTCCCTTAGAATTTCTTTATAAAGGTGATTTTGTAGATTCACTAACTGAGCTATCACTGATTTTGTATCTCCAGAATTAATTTTTTGTCCTAAACCTGTCCAAAACAATGATTTCTCTTTTTCAGTAAGTGACAACTCTACTTTTGTTGCTTAAAAAAGTAAAGAGGTCATAACAAAAGTTTTGAGATAATCATTGATTCCACTTTATTCATATCCCCAAAATATAATCTGTTAGGAATTCTCATACCACTATTTTTTAAGATGTATGTATAATACCACATCTCACCATGCCAACAGTATACAGTCCAATTCAAGCTGTCAGCATTTCTCCTCCAAATTTAGTACTTGTTTCTTTGCTGTTCTTCTGGCTCTTATCAATGCACTCTTACAGCAAAAATCTAAGCAGCAGTCAGAGTATCCTTTCAAAATATAGGTGACCTCATGCCCTACTTCTAATTTATATCTTGCAATCACTCCTCTTTTCCTCAACAAAACAAAACAAAACAAAACAAAACAAAACAAAACAAAACAAAACGTCTTTACGTGGCCCATGAAGGATCCAATTTCTCACTATGTTTCCTACTTCATTTGTTTCTTGCTTCTCCCCAGATGCATGACCTCACGATTGGCCCCATCTACTTCAATTTATAAACCTATTTAAATTGTCTTATCATCTCTCCCCATATCCCAATACCTTACCACCTTTATTTTTAAATAGAACTTGTTTACTCCACTATAATATTTATTATGTTTATTACTTCCTTTGCATTCTCTGTAAGAATATAAATTCCATGAAAGCCGAGATCTCTCTCTTCCTTGACATACCCTTGATATATTAAACTGCATGGTTCAGAGATAATGAATTGATTAATTCGCTGATAGATACTAAAGTCAAGAAAAAGTAATGCCCTTGTCATTTATATTCAACTACAGAAAATTGCAGGTGATTATGCCACTGTCCTTTCTTCTATTTGTTGATATGGAATTTACTTTTCATATTTAATCTATGTGAAATGATACATGGCAGTGCACCTCCTGGAGCTCTATCCAAGCCTCATAAGTGACCTAGGCTTTCCATTCTGTGGTCACATGAACTACTGCCAGCCTTGTGTGAGTTGCAAGAACTATTTGGCTTTTTCTGTTTTCTATTAGTTTCCCCTTACTCCCAACAGCCTTGGGTGGTTTCCTACATGTGCACTTCAGTATTCATCCAAATACTTGCAGGACTCTGCGAAAGTTCAGTTGTTGTCCTATTTTTCTTTCCCACAAATTCAAGCCATCAGGTCTTCCTGAACTCTACTCACTGTTTTCTCATCTCAGTGCATTTCATAGACTCTTTGGATGCTTTCTGTACTGCTTCCTAGAAATTTTCCCTTAGAACAATGTGTGTTTGTTTCCATTCTTTCCTGTTACAGTTGTTTACCACATTTTTCAAATGTCTGAAAATCATATTTTATATATATGGTTGTTTAAAGTTTCATATATATGTGATTATATAATTATATATATATAATATTATATATAGAAGTTTCATATAGTATTTCATATATATTATATAGAAGTTTCATATATAGAAGTTTCATATATATAATTATGTATAATAGTGTATATGTTTCAAAAATATAAAATTGATCTTCCTTCTTTAAACAATATGTATATATAAACAATATATATTAAAGAGGGAAGATCAGTTATTCCAATAGCCAGAACAAAAGACCATTGGAAAAGTATTAAAACCAAAGCTTCTTTTCTTCTTCTTTTAAAGAAAACAGCATACAAATGAGTCAGTTAATGAATGACATATAACAATATGAATAATTGTCACATATAGAACTGCAAGATATCAACAGGAAAACAATAAATTTTAAGTTAAAAAGTCTGGTTTCTGACTCCACCAATTACAGTTGTTGACCTTGAGCAGGTCATTCTGAACCTCAATTCCATTACCTGTTTACATGGGAAATAGAAACTCTGCTGCTTTATCACAAGGTTACATCAGGGATTAAATGTGATCATGGCTTAGAAATTCCTATCTCTAAAATCCAACACTCCTATGAGAGGATATTCTTATTTACATCATTGCTCTCTGTCAAGCTAGAAAGTTGGAATGATAAAAAAAATTCTCCTTAAATTGTTTTTGTGCATGTTTATACAGATAACTTTTGTAGACAAAAGTACATTTTCTTTTGATATAAGCTGTGTCAGTTGATACTAATTTTCATGTTAATATAAGTTGTTGAAAAGTTGATAATGCAAGTGGCTTAAGCAAGATAGAAGTTTTTTATTTTTTTATTTTTTTTTCTATCACAAAAGAGGACTAAAGGAATGTAGTATGACTTAGCATAGGATTTCCAGAGGGCACTGGGGTCCCAAGTTTCTATTTTTTCTGCCTTTTTGTTTTCCAATTCAGCTTTGTATTGCCTCTTGGTTCAGGATAGCTGTTGAAATTCTAGCCATTGCATCCATATTCAATAATGTTAGCAGCAGCTAGAGGGAGGAGAGGAGAACAAAATCTTTTCCTCTAGGCCAAATCAGCTCATATTAACCCACTTTCCTTAGTGCTCCATAACATACTTTTGTTTGTGTCATATTAATCCTAGTTTAGTCACCTGACTGCACAGAGCTACAAAGAAGACAGGTAAATGTTGTCTTTTTCTCTCAGTAATTTACTATTTGAAAGTATGCATACTATCAAACATATTAAATTATAAGAGTGAATACTAAAAGGTAATTCTCAGTTTCCACCATATACCTTTTCCTTATCTTAAAGGAATTTTCTGAAAGAGTTCAGTGGAAGGTACTTCAGAAGGTATTCCGTGTACTTATACTTTATGTCTGTGCACTGAGACATTTCTAGCAGTAGCTAAGTGAGATACCTGTCACATGCAACTGATACGTCTTTGACTTGAGTTGAAGTTTGTCTATATCCAAAAAGTAAATTCATTGCAGTATACCTATTCCCATTAAGGATAGTTTAAATAATGCTCTGAAAGCATTGTCCACAAAGGGCTCCCAACAGTTGACGGTTTTTAAGGACTGATTTTTGAACATGTGTCTGTAATTTGGAAATGATCCTGGTACTCTGAATACTGAATCTTTTAGAAAAAAAATCTATTCATAAGGAAATGGATATTGATAAAGCTCATGCTGAAATAGTTTTTGTTTTTTTAATTTAATATGTATCATATCCAAATTTAAACATTTTTTTCAAATCTGTATACCAATGGAGAGAATTCATCTGATCTCGTGAACAGGAAACAGCAATTTGCATAGAGCTATACATGACATTCAGACTTAAAGATAATGAAGAAATTTGTTCAGAAACTCAGCACTGTGCTTCTAGCTGTCTGTTTTAAACTGACTATTCACATCGTCATGTATATTCCCAACAGTGTTTCAAACTCTACGGAATAACAAAGCACACATTCTTTTTATCCTAGTTTGTTTAAATTGCATCTCAATACTTTTATAAATAAAACTACATTTCCCATGGAAAAATAATACCTTCAAAAAATTTTATTTTCATTCCATGAGGACAGTTAATAAGAACACTTCAAAGTATACCTTCAAGAGTTTTTTTGGCTCTTTCCACCTCTCAAGTAGCTAATGAGCTGGAAAGGGTGCCTAAATGCATGAAAAAATGTGCTATTTAAAGGAACTCGGTGATCCTGAAATGAATCCTTTTGTAAAGCAAAGAATGTTTTGCGGTGGAAATAATCACCCTGTACCTTATCCAGCCTTAAGTGAGATCTTCTTCTGGTTAGCTCTGTGAATCAGGTTTGTGCTGGTATCCTGCAGGCACCTCAGCTTCAGCCTGTCTGAAAAGGTGGCAGGGAGCCCAGGCGGGAGGCTGGTGCTGTAGGTCCTAACCCATCTCTCTTGATTCCAATTCATCAGCCACCCTAGTGCCAGCAAAATATTTCCTGAAAAACAAATTCACTCATTTCACTGCCTGCTACAAACCTCTGCTGGATCCCCATCGCAAATTCTCATTCTCAACTGGATAAATGCCAAGACCTTTAGCAGAGCATTGATGGCCCTTCACATTTTGGCCCTGGCTGCTTTCCAACAACATTTCCTGATATCGCCCCATCATATGCCATATGCTCCTGCCACACCTCACTTCTTCCCTCTCTCCAAACATAGTGAACATTTCATACTTCTCTGTATTTGCCTTTGGCTATGGCTGGAATACCCTGGGTGCAACACCCTTTGTACCTGAAACATTCCTTCTGCAAGCTTTAGCATGTATATCACCACTCTAGCTCCCCAGTAAAGTCAGTTACATGTCTCTTATCATCAAAGTTAATCAGCTCATGTCTGAGGGTAGTCAGCACATTTTATCCTAATTATCTTTATGTCACTCTCCATAACTACCTTTAAAGTTTAGGTACCATGATATTATTATCTTTTTATGTTGAAAGTGGCTAACATTTGAGTATTTGCTTAATCCCAAATTTTATATATTTTACAAATAGTATATCATTGACTCTTTCAATAAAATTATGATGTATTGCTTCCATTTCATTAATAAATGAACAGATATTTAGAGATGCCAAGGAACTTTCTAAGACCAACATGCCAGTAAAGCCTCGTATATGTATTTGAACCCATTTCTGATGCCAAAGCCCAAATTTCTTTCTAACATAACATGTTCCCTCCTAAGGTCTTAGCACCATGATTGATGTCTAATACATGTGATAATGTGTGAAAGTGACTGTAGGCGATCCTAAAATCATACTTATAATCAGGAGATAAGATTTCCCTCCACAGAGGTTTTGTATGAAGGCAGGTACAGAAGGGGTGTACATGGCCATCCACGAATATTTAGTGCCAGAGTAGAGTAAAGTTTGAGAGTTAGATGCAGTCAGTCACCCTTTCAATGTCATTTTCTGCATAAACTTTTCATTTCAACAACAACAAAGGAAAATTTTAACAAATGAAGTAATAGAACTTAGCGATGGGGTCTTTATCATCCACTCAGGCTTATTGACATTATCTTCTTTTTCTAGAAGATTCATGATATAGTTTGGGAACATTATTTTGCTAAAGTAAGTTGAGACCTGGTGCTGTCATAGATAATGATGAGCTAAATAAGCACATCATATTTCTTATGTAATCGGGTAGTCTCAACTTGATATAGACATGAAGCCTCTTATGTTTTTGTTCAGTGGTTTTTTTCAGTACTTACTTGTACAGTCCCTTTTTCCTACTGGATAGATTCTATTAGTCTACAACCACATGATCCACTTTAGCATACAAAGCACAGACCTTTAACCTCAGGTCTGGTTTCAATCTGTTCATGGAGATACAAGTATGATTCATAGCTGTGTGGTGTGGAAAAGAAAGTTTGATAAGGTTGTTATTTATATTATCTCTTCAAGGCGTGGAACCTTCTATTTCTAAAGGAAGGAAAAAGGGTAGAGAGGGCAAAGGTTTTCTTTTATGATTAGACACGTGAAGATACCAGAGTGATATTTGTGACATTGCTCTGATACTGTGTACTACTAGAGCTTTAGGCGATGCAAAGTCTCCATATTAAATATATGCCTGATCCCCTTGGAGTAACATTCTACTTCCTAGGACTCTCTGTTCCAAAGGCTTCCTGTATAGGGCATCTGTGGTTTCATTGATCCCATAAATGGTACACAATAGTAATACTTCCTCTGTGTAAAGCACCCCCCATTCTTTGCCCACAACTTTCTGGACCTTCAGCATGAGGAAACCAGACATCTTTTTCTGAACTTTTCCAGGAATACAAGGATTGCCACCCTTATTTTTCCATGCACGTTGTACCACTGTAGGACCTCTTCTATGACTGAGTCTAGCAGGTAACTTTATTTCCAACTGTTGTCATTGGAAATGAGCATCATTTTCTGTGTTATCATAGGCCCAGACTTTGGAATAGCACAAGTCACATTCTTCCTTGAATCACCAACTCAAGACAGGACTACTGATTTTCTCAGGATAGCAAATAGCTCATCTGTCCTTGGCAAGAAGTCAAGCTTTTTGTGTGTTATTATTGGAACCTTCATCTTTTGGCTTCAGAGATTGCAGATACTCTCCATTTCAATGAAAGGAAATGGAGAAACATACAATGAAAGGAAATTTATTATCTGCTTGTAGTAAATCTGTGCCTAAAACCAATCACAGATAGAAAATAAATCCTTGAGAAGTTAGGTATGGTTTTAAATACTCTAGTATTTTCTACTGTGTGGACTAAGCCCCTATGACTTTGAAAGAATGAAATCAAAATCCTATGAAGTTTTTCCTATAATGCTTCCATTAGAGTCACAGGAACAATCACGGTTCTTGGACACCATGCCACCTTCTAAATTCTTGTGTTCTCTCTTATTATTTCGTTCATCTTGCATTCTTTCCATATCTGAACATTTTGTTGGGCATCTTCATTTCCCTTCAAGAGCTAGGTGAAATGGTACTCCCACTTGAGATATTTATGCATAGAAGTAACTTTGGTGTATTTACTTTTATTACCTGAATGAATAAATGCAAAACTTTGACAGCATAAGTGATTCAAATCAAACTAGATACTTAACAATAAAGCAAAATCCATATGTAAGAGATTTCTAGAAATAGAGCCTTTTAAATATTGTATTTAAAAAACTATTAGTACGTGTGTTACTGTTATTGTAGAAGACAAGAATATTGTTCCCCAAACATGGTAAGCATACATCTCATATCTGAAAATCACTGTGCATGAACCTGGAACTATTATTAGCAAAGTCATTAATTACTATCCTGCTTGTTCTACTATTCTAAATGATATTCATTCATTTTCTCTCTCTGACTGACAGGCAGTAATGATTCCAATAAGCTAATGAGACATCAAATTAAATAAATATCATTTTAAGCTATTAAAAATGTAAACATGCTTTTAATGAGTTCCTAACATAACAGAGTTTTTCCACTTATGTACCAATGTTGGTGGTCTTCCCAGAAGAATGAATGCAAGATTATGTCCAGGTTCAGCTCTGTGGTTTGCTAGATGTGTGACCTGAGTTAAGTTATATCAGATTTCTAAGCGTTGGTCCTTAGGCTTACACCATGTAGTTATGTGAAATAACAGACATGAGCATTGTATTTTTTAAGGTGCATCTTATTTAGATGTGTGAAAGCAGTATTTTTTTGTGGTGCCATGAGATCAAACCACAGGCCTTGCACCTGCCAGGCAAGTCCTTCATCTCTGAACTACAACATTAACCCCAAATAAATTCTACAATTCTTTGGTCATGGTATGCACTCACATCTTCCTTTACAGCTTTGTTCTCTGGCCAGCCTTACTATATTTCTCTTTCAATTGTTGTTTTTCATTTTAAGCCACACATTCCTATGAGAGAATTTATTGGTCATCTGTAACTCGTGAAAACCTGACTCTAGGACAAGGCAGTAATAAATAAAGCAATGGAAATTATAGTACTCATTTTTTAGAGCATAAAGCAGAGCTTTAGTGCCTCGAATTTTGTGTAACCTTCACTTTTGTTCTTTAAGGATTCAAGTGTTAGGGCCAGGGATTTAGCTCAGTGGCATAGGAGCCTACCTGGCAAGCTTGAGGTCATGAGTTCTATCCCTGGTACCCCAAAAAAAAAAAAAAAAGGATTCAAATGTTACCTAGCTAAATTAGTAAAAAATATCCACCAATGGTCTTCTCTAAATGACCTTTCATAATTAACGAATAGGTTATACACATTCTTTTGGGGGCATAGCCCTTACCATGAAAACTTTGGATAGCTTTATTAGCTTTTTCATCTGGATGTCAGTGAGACGTTTTTACCAGCTCTTAAAATATTGAGGTAGTCTACTTGTTTGTTTTATTTACACAAAAGGCTTGTTTTTCTGATTCATGTATGACACTATTATTGTTATTTTGATCAATAGGTTGAAAGACAGAATCATTTTTTCAAGATGCTTAAGGAGCATCTTAAACTACTAAGTTCTTGTTGATAGAGTCTAGATACAATCTTGTTATTTTTGTTTCATATCCTATTTTAAAGGCCACCAGAGAAGGGGAACATATCTTGTTCACTTGACATATTACTGAAAGCTTAGTTCTACCTCACCAAGCACTTACTCATATTATAATCTACATATGTGAAGCACGTGAATATGTTCTAGGAATTAGTGTGTGTATAAAAGGAAAATAAAGTGGGAATGTATTTCACTTCCTGTCTTGCAGTTTCATTCCTTGTGAATATCTAACATTATCTCTTGGATCACAATGGATTTTCTGCAATAAATTGAAAAAAAAATAGTACATAGTAAGTGTTTGCACTCTTGCTTCATTGTCATACAAATGTTCATTATGATTTTAATTTTCTATATTCTCCACATGGATAATTTCCACTGCTCTTTATTAGAGTCAGAGAACAAAATTTTCATATCTGAAAAGTTGACTTGCTATTCCCCCAATCAGTGTATCATTATGATTGGCCTTTGACATGTAAGTCATTCTAGCCATCAACCAAGAAGCCTTTTATTTCATGTATGTTGGAAGGGTTTATTCTTGAGCTTTCATGGCATAAGATTCCATGATATAATTACTTTTATTTTCACTGTTTTTGGAGAGGAGGGATAAGGGAACACTTAAACCTCATAAACAACTGGATGGTTTTTCTTTGCCTTTCCAGATTGCCAAAGAATATTGTTTATTGTGTCCTTTAATAGCCATTTACAAGATTTATCTTTTCTCAGATAGCCAAATAATTCTTCTTTATTTCTAAAACTCAGGGCTTGGTTCTGAAAGCAATCTTTAATCAGCTAAGCTGTCTACATATATTGGCATGCTTTTAGAAGAAGGTGACTTATATGTTTGATCTCCATTGGTCTGCTGGCTGCATTAGGTTTTTGGTATTTGCAGACAGTACTATTTCTTTTTCCTAACTATCTCTTTGCCCTTAGAAAGGCAAGAAATCTCAAATGTGTAAGATATGTGATCTGGTCTATTGGGTTATATCTTTTTTTATAGCATTTTATTTTTATTTTAAAAAGCAAAACACAAAAAAAGGATAGAAATAATACAGAATTTCAAAAAAAATTAAGAAATCAGCACTAGTTAATATATTGCATATTGTTATTTTAGAATTAGTTGTTCAGGTTATAAGATCTATATCATATTGTCTCCCTAGTGTAAATAATAATAATAATAATAGTAATAGTAATTATAAACTGAAAGAGTAATAAGATCCAAAATGCACAAAAGATATTGTAATAATGAAAGGGAAAGAAAGTGCTCAAAAGGAAAAAACAAATGGGGTAGGGAAACAAAAAAATGAAGAAAGAAAAAGATTATATGTAAGTAGGTATACACATATAACTGTATTTATGTATATGTGTACAAGATAGGTAACTATACTACTGATCTCTGTTAGTTCATGAAAAGGAACAGCTTGTGTTGTCATTGTTTGATTGTTTGATCATTTTTTTATTGCATTATGTCTTACATGCTGTTATGGTTTGTGTTCTGATGGCTCCACCAAGCCTCGTGTAATCATGCACGCAGCTGAGTCTAGTGTTTGTGATTGGTTTGTTGTCTGGCCCTGGGATTGATGGTGCGAGTGTGGCACCCACCTGGGGGTAAAGCTTACAGTGTAAGGGTAGGAGGAAGGCGTGTTTTCCCTCTCCCTTTGGCTGAGTTTCTGCTTTGCTGTTTAGCAGTCACTATGAACGGTGGCCCTGCTATGCCACATTGCCTTGCAGCCAGCTGAGTATGGACTGAAACCTTCAAGAACTGTAAGAAATAAACCTTTCCTTCTGAATTTTGGGAGTTAGGTATTGTGTCTCAACCATGAGAGCAAAGTAACTAAGACACATGGATTGTTATTCTTCAATGAAATGTTAAAGTGGATGAGTAGAACAAGATTGGTAGGAGCACAATTGAGGTTACATTAAATCTGCACTTCCCTTTCCAGTCATGTAAGCCTTCCATTTTAAGCTCATAAACACTTATATTCAGAACAGATCTCTGAGACATTGTTCCTTTTCTTCTGTTGCCCCATTTTACAGGTAAAATGAGACCACAGAAAGTGAAGTCACCTCTCAATGTTTGTAATTTTAGTTAGCATTAATAATGACTTCCGCTTTCTCATTTGTTCACCTATCTTGCACATGCTTTCCTTGAAACCAGATTGAAATAACCTAAATTAGCTTATTACTTAAGTCCATTCTAATTTTTTTTGAAAAGCACATCTGTAAAATTTTCCAGAATAGAAACATGCATAAACTGGAGATGGACTGTTAATGAGCTATTAAATAGAAATGAAGAAATGAGTTATGACACTGGATGTATCTGAAATGGAGCTGGATAGACATGACAATTCTGTTTGCCAGTGGACACAAGCATGTTGACTTATTTACCTCTTCGTATAACTAGGATTTCCCATAGTGTTTCTCATTTATTTGGGTCTTAACTGTTAAGTGATCCTACTGGTAATTATAAGTCTCAGGAATTTGAAGAGCATCAGATTTGAAGGACTAGTCATTTGAACTTTTATTATATCTTCAATGTATCACTTTCTACTCAGTTTTCCTTTTCACATACTCAACTCCATTTTAAATTCATTGTCTCTTTCACCTACAACAAAATGAATATTAGGGAAGATTTTGTTCCCTCTCTTTCATTCAATTTTACCAATGATGTAACTGTGCCCAAGGCATTATAAAATGAAAGGTGGAGTAACATCTGTCCTTTTACAAATACAATGAGCATTATTATTGATTTTATTTTTGTTTCCATTAGTTTAATGGTTTTCATCTTCATAGCAGCTTTATTTTTACCCAGGTTAAAGTTTAGAGAATAAATAGTAAATAAAACAATCAAGAATATAGTCAGTTTTAAAGGCTATTAATTCCCTAATGACCATCAGTGAACATTTCACTTCTAATTAAATGCTTGAAATAGTCTAGTCTTGAGAAAGGTGTAGCGTCTCTCCTAATCTTATGCATCCAATTAATTTTCTTAACATATCATTATAACAAAAATGAATACTCAGCTCTTCGTTGTTGAAATAGGTGCATTGTTGTCTCTAAGGGTCTTCTCTTAAAAGTCTATATCGAAACTATGAAATTAAATCTACTCAGAGCAAATATATTGACATTATGAGAGATACAATTAAAAATTATTTCATAAATTGGTATTCAGAACTCACAAAGGACTTATAAAGGACATGACTCCCTTTCTATTAATTGCATTAGCATACTACTTCTTGAATTATCAGTATGAACTATGCGCTAGATCATGCTTTGCTTTCATTGGTAAAGAATTGAGTGTCTCCTCACTTCTCAGATCTTTTGCTCAGCCTGATTCATTGATTCAGGCTAATACCAGGTGCCTCTGGACAAATACTGGCATGTACTATATGAGAACCTCCTTGTCTCAGAGCCAGTGTACTGGACAGGTTCAGTGCATTTTTGAAGCCCAAACTTTGATAATTTGGGCAGACCACAAGATGATCATAATGAGTGTATTGGATGATATACTATGTCCCCCCAAGTCCTCATATACTTTTGATGGGGCTGAGTTATTGGTTTGTTATTGGTTTGTTGTCTGGTATGGGGATTGGCAATGTGAGTGCTGCACACACACAGGGGTGGAGCTGACGTACAGTGTAAAGGAGGTGGGTCTTCTGCTTCCTTGTTTCGGCTCTCTGTCGCCAGTGCACTTGCTGTTTGTGGCTGCCATGAAAGGCAGCCCTGCAACCCCATGCTGACTTGGAGCCAACTAAGTATGGACTGAAACTCCCAAGAACCTGTAAGAATAAACCTTTCCTTCCCTAATTTTGGGCATCAGGTATTTTGTCTCAGCAACAAGTAAAAAATAACTAAGACAATAAGCCAAATGTATTACTTTTCATTTTACAATGTTTTTGAGTGGATTTCTGCTTTATATGTATCAGCTTGTTGAAGTCATAGAAAACTACATGTTCTATAGAAAGTGTGACTACTATTAAAATACCCTCAAATTTATTATGTTGGAGGCATAAATATTGTGCTATGTGAGTTAGGAGTGGAGATTATTATAGATGAAAGATGTCATGTTTCTTTTTTTTTTTTTTTTCTATATACTGTATACAACTGCTGGCTGGCATGTACCATTTAACAGAAAGAGAACCTTGAGAAAGACCAATGCCAGTTGCTTAAAGACAAATTCGGGCACCCAAGTGGCAAGTATTTTGCTTGACAGACCAATAGTATTCCCGAGAATCACTCTGGAGATATGTATACAAATTATAGTAGTTGGAATTACATTGACTAAAAAGGAAGGAGGAGAGTAGCTCTTTCTTAATATTTAAATATGCTTCATCAGGATCACAGACTCATCCCAAGATAAGTGAAATCATATTGGTCCACTTGAGTTGAAGCTGAAGATGAATAGGACATGAGTTGTATTAGGGAAATATTTAGCCCTAATCCACATAACCCTTAATCTTAAAAATGAAGAATGTTTCCTGGTAAAATAATTTTTTAAAAAAATGAATCATAATGGTAGCACTGCTGATAAAGACAGTTGATTGTGGGAACCTGGTTTGAAGAAAAGAAACTATTGAGCAGGGAGAAACTATTTCCTTTCAAAGGAAAACAAAGGATTCTGTGTGGCTCACACCAGGATGGTGATAGTAGCAGTATCAAATCCAAGGCATAAGGGTTGAAGTTGTTCTCTTCTCAGCTCAGTTCAGATTATGTCTAAAGATAGAAACTTATTTCTTGGAGTCATATTTTCACAGGGACATTGCCAAGCCAGAACATATGTAGTGCAAGGCAAGCAAGACCATGAGGCATGTCAAATCGTATCATGGAAAATGACTGAAACATTTAGAACACTTAAGAATATGAATGGTACTGGTGAAACCTTTTGTGGTCCTTGAATGATGTAAATCTTGGGATCCCGGGTGATCAAGACTAGACTTCTGAGTTTCTGGAAAAGTCTCATCCTGCTCTGTTCATCCTTTCTCCCAAAAGGACAATTCCTATAACAAAATCTAACATAGCTGCACTCAATGGGGGTGCTAATAGTATTCTATTTTTATTGGTACTTTTATAATACATAATGATTCCTATTTTAAATGAAAAATATCTCAATGCAATTTGTATAGAATGCCATACTACAAATACATTGATAGTATGTGAATAAATAATATTTACGATATTCACAAACGCTTATTGAACATGCATTTAGTGCAACATTATAAAATTACAGATGCCATTTGAGTGAACCTTGAGAAAATAATTCCCCCACTTCGGGCCTACTTCTTTGTGAAATCAAATACTCTTCCCTTTAAATTTGAAAATACTGTGATTCTATTATCTCAAAAAGTAAATGCATTATGTGAGTGTGGAAAGCAGAAAATATCACTGCTAATTATAATTAAAACTTGTCTTAAGTGTGATCTTTCTTTTGCCTGCTTTTTAAAGATACATAGTTATTAATTGTATTGTGTATAAGTGTGTGCATATGTAAATACAAGAGAAAGTGAAAGAAAGAAGGAATTTTTTTTCTACTGAAAAGCAATAACCATTTTAGTCATCTTGTAAGAAAGTTACGTGATCTGTAGTTGTCTGGTTTTTCTTTCAATGAGTGGAAAATTCAGAAAACAAGATTTCCAGTTCTAACTTTGTAGATTCTCACTTACTATCCAACGAGAAGTTATTTTTATCAAATGAGGTTGAAACATCATTTCACCAGAAGTTTATGCCAAAATACCAGACTGTACATTACTGAATACTCAGTATGCTGAAAAGACACTCAGTGTTATCCTGTGTCCATGTGGCAACCACAGGATAAAATGAAACTTTAAAATTATTTAATATAATTATCTTACTTTCTGGGGCATGTCTTTCTATATTTGTACATATTTTTCTGCATTTTTTCTCTTTTTTAGGGCTCTACTATTATTTTTTTAAGGGTTTGCATGATTTTAGAGTAATTTTAGATTCAGAGAAAAATTGAGAAAAAGGTACAGAGATTTCCCACATGTTTTCTGTCCCACGTGTTTTCTGCCCAGGTAAAGACACATCCTCCGCACTACCAACATTGCCCATTTAGAGTGGTACACGAGTTATAATTACACTGATGTATAATTATCGCTCAAAGTCTTCAGTGTACATTAGTGTTCACTCTTGGTGTTGTACATTCTTCCAGTTTGAACAAGTGTCTAGTGATGTATCTATACAATTATGAAATCATTCACAGTATTTTCACTGCCCTGAAAATCCTCTATTCTCTGTATTCATTGGGCCTTCTCTACCTCCTGGCTGCTGCTGATCTTCCTGCTGTCTCCAAAGTCTTATAGACCTCCATTATTTCACTAATGAAGACACTCCTCTACCTTTCATCATGGTAATCACGAACACTAGAGGTACCAATGGGAAAGATGTTCCTCCAGGAAAGAACTGCTGGGCTCTCATTACACCAATCTTGTCCAATTACACAATTACTTTCTTTTCAGCTCACATTTACAATAGTTTAAAGAAAAGACAGAAATATTGAATGTTCTTTGGAGGTGGCCAATATTTTTTTTTTTCAGGAAAAGGAGCACAAGTGATAATCTTTTGCAAATACATGGTACTTTATAATTTATGAGAATTTCACTAGCATTACCACATTTGTATTCTGATACTTTTAATGGGAAAATATTGACTACCAGAATTAGAAAGAGCTTAAAAGTTGGGGTTCAAGTTTGCCAGATTCTACTAATCAGTATAAGGTTGGTTTGTGTGAAGAAATATCATAACTCTGTTAAAGAAATTAAATTTTCTTCTAAAATGTGGTTGCTTTTAAAATACTGTAACTACTTCATCACTTGTCCTTTAAAATAGTTTTTGATGTGTATGGAAATTTTTGAAACAAAATTTATACCAGATATAATGCATAAGAGGTACATTTGTTTATTTGCTTGTTACTGAAATATGTATTATTTGAATGATAGCTCCAAAGCTTTCAGCATTGTGCTTGATCCTGGAGAAGTATATGGATAAAAATGCAAACTCTTGGCAACATAATTTCCACATACTTTTATCTTCCTCAAAACTTCTGTAAAATTAAATCCCCTGTTGCTCATACCTCAAGCCTCCCCACATTTCTTTCAACTCACCCTTATCCGCACTGAAAAATAGAAAGACTTTTCCTTGCCATCTTCCCATGTTTGCCAGGATTTTTCTTCTTCCTCTTTTCTCCCGACTTTCACATACAAAAGTTCTTAGCACAACCTGCGTGCAGACATCACATAACATCTCAGATGAGTAGTTCAAAGTGCAAAAATTTATTTTCTAGAGGTTTTGGCTTGGAAGTCAGAGGTCAAGGTGGCAGCAGGGTTGGTTTCCCCTGAGGTGTCTTCTTGTATACAGATGAACCCCCTCTCTTGCTGCCTCCTCCCATGATCCTTGCTCTGTGCCTGAGTCTCCTTAGTGTCTCTGTGTGTGTCTAGATTTCTTCTTCTAACAAGGTTTGGATTGAATTTAGATCTACTCTAACAACCTCATTTTAATATAATTGTCTCTTTTACATGTTCTTGCTGGCATGAACCACCTGTGGCACATGCATGACTGTCCCATCAGGCATCTTTCACCACCTGATTGGACTACCCTGCGCTATCCAATGGGACAATCATTCATGTACCATAGTGATTCAGGTCTGCCTGACAATGAAATATACAAATCATGGGCAGTCATGAACATGCACTAAAAGCCCTATTTGCAAATGCACTCAGATTCTGAGCTCCTAAGAATAAAGACTCCAACGTACATACTCTTTAATGGAGTGGGACACAGTTCAACCCATAACAGAGGGCACAGAGAAGAGGCTTGTCAGATTTACATTTCTTTAGTTGAACTCAGAAATGAATGAATTCAATAACAAGCTTTTTCACTTTTTTGCACAGGTCAGGTTACTAAAAAGTATGTTTATGTGCCTGAAAAGAAAGTTAGCTTTATGGAGATGACCCATCAATGTTGTCTCTCTCTTTTGGGTCATGCTGTGTGTGCGAAGCACTGTAGAAAGACAAGTAGAGCAAAGAAATTGTATCAAAGCTCCTTTTAGACTTTTCACCATGACAGAAAATGTCACAGAATCAAACACTGGAAAGCCTACAAACTGTTGGCTGGAGTAAAAACGCTTAAAGGACTTCTTAGAGATTAATATACCAAAGGTCTGACCAAGTCTCCCGAAAGTCTCTGTGAGCAAACTCTAAATGCTGGGAGGTCAGCCTAGGTAATGAGACTCCAGCTAACTATCGGATAGAAGGAAGGCAGATTCAGTGTGGTTTGAACTTCAGACTTTTCAGTGCAATTTAGGAATCATATTTCTCTGTGAAATTGTATGAACTAAAAAAATGGATGAAGCATAGTTGTGGGTCATACTGAGTAGTTGCCAGTGTTCTTTTCAAAACACATTTGACCCCATGGCTTTTTTTTATTTCTTTACATCATTTACCTAACAAATTATAGTATAAGTAAACTATTTTAAATGTGATAAATGTTTTAAATGTGACAAAACAGAGGTTCATGAAAGTGAAAAAAATTGCTAGTTTTTACCCATCTAACCAAATGGCAGAGGCAAAAGTAAAACAATATTTGATATCAGACCCTGTGTTTCCTTTCATTCAGAAAAATGTATTTTAATCCAGGTATAAAGTATGGTAATGTAATCAAACATTACTCTTGAAATTTATTTCCTAATGGCTCACTACAGTTTTTGAGAGAATCATGAAAAGAAATAGAAAAATGAAGAGTGAGACCCACTATTTTCCCTCACTTGGTGACTCCTAGTCACTCAAACTTATGGTAACCAAGTCACCAGTTTGCCACCTAGTGGCAACAATATCTAATTGGAGGCTAAGTATCACCTTGGAAACACAATTTAAAACTGAAAGACAATATAGGTTCTACTGTTCTGTTTTGTTTTTATTGTTTTGTTTTCTTTTAATCTCTTTAAAATAAAAAAATGCCAAAATAGTAATAAAATAAAATTGAAAGATAAAAGCACATACATACAGTCAGTCTGGAATTTCACGTTAACCTTTTTGAAGGGCAGAATCATGTTCTTCTAAATGTTCTTGGTTGTGTGGAACCCAAAGCAGAAAAGTGTATGCTTACATTTCCTCCCACTGAACTCTCTTGCAGTTCAGACTGACTCCAAACTTCAGATGTAATACATACAACCATATGATTATCAAATTATTAGAACATGAAACATTTATTATTGGATAATAAAATAACCCATTTAATGAAGGAATAATGCAGGTATTACCACTCCCAGGAAACTTCTCTACTTCTCAGCTTCACAGGAATACCTCTCAAAATCTGGGGCCTGGAATAAACATGTCTAGGTGTTCTAAGGCCCATTTGCCCTCCAGTTTACCTCTCCTCATGTGTAACTCTGCTGCTTTTCATTTCCTTGATCTCCTAACCACAGGTAACCTTTCAATGTGGATGAACACTTACTAGGCTTTTTTTCCCCATCTTTTTTCTTTCCTTTCTGTTCTTTTCTTCCTTCTCTTTTCCTTCCCTTCTTTTTCCTTCACTTTG
>RJWM01001797.1:0-25567 GCA_004363535.1 Dasyprocta punctata
TCCTGGCCTCCCCCGGCGCAACACTCCCCGCCGGCCGCAGCCTGACACGCCGCGCGGCCCCCAATCTCCCGCGGCCGCCTCCCCCAGGCATGGCACAGGGCCTCGCCTCACTATGGCAGCAGCACGGCACAGCACGCTCGACTTCATGCTCGGCGCCAAAGGTGAGGGTGCTGACCACCACCTGCCCGGCCGTCCCCGCTGCCCGGCTAGCGGGCTGAGGCCGGGGCCGGGGGTGGGGGTGGGGTGTTGGGGTGGGGGTGGGGGTAGGGTGAGGGTGGGGGTGGGGTGGAGGTGGAGGGGCGGAGGGCTGAACAATGCGGGCGGCTCCCGGGCTGCCGCGCCGAGCGCGCCTCGGGGCCTCGTGCAGCGCGACCAGGCGGAGGCCGCGCTGTGCTCTCGCCGCGCCCCTGTTCCCGCCGTGCCCAGTCCCGGCCGCAGTGCGGGGCCTTGCAGGGGCTGAGTCGGGTGTGCCTTAGCCGCGCCGCCGCTCCTGGCCCGAACCGCTCACCCTCGCTCCACGCGGGCACGCTCTCCCGGAGCCCCGCCGGGGGCTTCCTTTCAGGCTGCCGGGTGCGGGCGGATCCTCCCGTGGGGCTGCGGTGCCCTAGCGTGGTGGAGCTGGCGAGGCGTGACCCGCGCGGCGCGCCTGGGCGGGGGGCGTGCGCGCTTCGGGGCCACCCGCGCCACCTTTTCCAGTGCGTGCGGGCGGGTAAATTTCCCTCCTGGGCCGGGGGTTTCCCCTGTTGGGGCGTTCGGGCTGGCGGAGGACCGCGGCGGCGCGACACTTGCAGGGCTCTTAACCGCTGCGTGGGAGGCTGTGCCCCCGGAAAGGGACGAGGGACGGGAAAAGGAAGCGATTATTATTTTTGGGGGTGGGAAGGGATGAGGTCGGGCGCGGGAATTATAACTCGTTGGGTCAGGGAGGCTCGGAAGACGGAGCCGGCCACAGTAGAATAGGCTGGGAAAGTCGGAACCGTGTGCAGGGCTTTTGAAGGGGAGGGGTGATTTGCAGGCTTCTGTTCTTTGGGCTCCTCTAGCTTGCGAGCAGGAGGCGGGAGGCACTGCCTTTTCTTTTCTTTTTTTTCTTTTTTTCTTTTTCTTTTGTTTTTGCGACCTTTAAACCTGTGACTTTGCGAACTTGAATCTGCACTTTCCCTGCGACCCACTTGGAGTGCCTCTCTCACAACTTACGTTTTCTTTGCTGTCCAATTAGATGGGGCAGCCTTTCCTGTTATTTTTTAATTTTTTTTTTTTATTTTTTGGTGTTTTGAGACAGGGTCTCGCAGTGTAGTTCACCGAACTTGAACTCACTATGTAGCCTAGGCTGGCCCCAAACTCTTGGCGATCCTCCTGCCTCAGCTTTCCGAGTGCTGAGCTTACAGGCGTGCACCACCACGCCGAACTGACTGTTACTGTTTAACATTAATTTTCTTTCTGAGGACTCACTTTGCATTTTACTCCTAAATCTAAGGGCTCTCTTAGGGCACAAAATTTAATAAAAAGATTGACGATTTGGAGCAGCATCTAGGTTTGAGCACTGCTTTTTCTTTTTTCTTTGTTTTTTGGGACAGGGTCTCCCTATGTAATTCAGGCAGACTTTGAACTCAATATGTAGCCCATACGAGCCACAAACTCACGTTGATCCTCTTGCTTGGGCATGCCAAGTGCGGGGATTACAGGCTTGCACCAAGGCTGGTGAGCGAGCCGTGCGTTTTCTGATTGGTTTTGCATTTAACATTGAGTTTATCTCTCAACCTTTCTGAGTCTCATCTTCCCTATCTCCCACCCCCAAATAAATGAGTAAAAGAAAAGGACACTACATATCCTAAAGTTTTTACCGTTAAGGAACTGACTGTAAGCTCCTAGGATCATTAAGGAGCAGTGTATTTGGCGGTCTGAAGTGAATTAAAGAAAATGAAGCATCTTTTTAGTTCCCACATTTTAGGTAGCTCTGGAGGGAAAGAAGACTGTTGGGGAGAATGTGGAGATAAAATGGTGCTCGGATAGTGGAACTGAAAGCAGTATAAGATGAGGCTTTGCTGAGAATTATCCTGCCAGCTTTAGGGCTGAATGGTTGGTTAATGGAGGTTTAGCCCTCAGATTAGTGGTGAGGAGGAGAAATTGTGAGTGGTTCGAGGTCACCCACCAGTAAGGGTGAGTCTAGCCAGTGTCTCCGCTGGTGTAAGCACCGTGGGAACACTCACCTCTATTTATGCAGCATGAGTTTTCTTCTAGGCTTTTGGGAGAGTGAACTCAGCATAGGGCCTGAAGATTCTGGAACTTTCCTGTGTCCTTGCCCAGAGCCTTAATGGCTCTTTCATGCTTCACCTGAAATGATGGCTCACAGTGGGCTACTTCTGTCCTGTCATTGTGTGAGTGGGGGATACCCTTCTCTTAACTGCAAAGAAAAAGCAAGAAATTTCCCTGCTTTGAGTTTACACTGGTGAGAGAGGCGGACAGAACCATGAACATGCAGTTTGGAAGGGAGAAATCCAACTCAGACTCCTGAAGTGGATCCTCTGGCTCCTTGGTAGATTCTGAGTTGACATTGTATAGAAGTGACATCTGAATGCACAGTGATTGAGGATAAAGGGGTGTGTAAAACAAGTAAAACAGTATGGGACGCCCTTAAGAGGGAACAAACACTAGTTGCTAATCTTTTAATTGCCAGTCTTAGTCAAGATAAGAAAATAGGGTGAAGACAGGGTAAAGAACATTCTAGAATGTGTGTATGTGTACATCTGTGTCAGATTTTGAGTCCTTACAAAAGTGTTCCAATTCTTACTGTATTCCCATACCTGTCACTTCATTTGGAGGGAAGCATGTCACCCTCATTGAATCCACATTTAGAAAATAAGGGCATCTGATTAGACCAGAATTTTTCTGAATTCTTTTCTCCTTTAATAATGGGTACTTAGTGAGAAATCCATGTGTGAGGTCTTCAAAAACATTTATTTTAATTGATGATAATGAGTCAAAAGGCTTTACTCTTGGCATGTGAGTATTGGATGTGACTCAAGAGTGAGTCAAATGCCTGTGGAGCCCGGATTCATGTTTTTTTCCCATTTGTCAGTAATCCTTCCAAATGCTCCAGTTCCATGATGTGATTTTAGTGGAATTACAGTAAACTTGAACTACTTAGATATGTTATTGCTGCGATTGCATGTAGCTCAGTTAGCAAGGCAAGCTAGCTGGTGTTCTGCAGCCACCAGGACACCAAGAACAATGGTAGGTTGGGCCTGGTGATGGTGTTTAGTGTTCCGGGCGATGAGATAACCCAAATATTATTTTCTTTTTTTTTTTCCGCTAGAAAAATCTCATCTTGTGTCTTTTCTTTTCTTTTCTTTTTCTTTTTTCTTTTTTTTTTTTTTTTTGTGTGTGTGTGTGTGGAACTGGGGATCAAACTCACAACCTCGTTCCTGCCAGGCAGGCACTTAAGCCACTGAGCCAAACTCCTGGCCCTAGTTTTTTGAGACAGGGTTGCACTATCGGCCTTGCTCATGTTGTAGCCCAAGCCGGCCTCAAACTCACAACGCTCCTCCTACCTCAGGCTCTCGAGTGCTGGGATTAAAGGCGTGCGCCACCATGCCCGGCTGCATCTTTTGTCACCTTTAGGGGAAGTATTAGATGGAGGACTCTTGAGCCCAGAAAACGTTTGTGAGATTTTTCAGTCTGAGGCTAACAAGAATAAACATAGCCTGTGTTTCTGTAGTTTAGGCGTCTTCTCTGGGCTGGTGGTGGACACATGCTTATTCCTGGTATTAGAGGCCAGGCGAGGTGCGGGATATGCAGTGGTGAGTGAGGTGTCATCACCTCTGCTCTTCGGTGCAAACAGTGTCTGTCTGTAGCCTGCCTGCCAGCTCTGGAAAAGTCCAGCAGTCCTGCTTTATGTGTCAGCTTCTTCCCCTGGGCTGGGCATATCTTTGGAGGCAGATATTGAAGTCGGTTTCCTGGACACAGCTCCATTACATGGTAGGTGGTTGATAAATGTTGATGAAATGGACCAGATTTGTAATTCAGTGAAAGTGGAATGTTGGTTCACATTCTTCAGGGGTGCAGGCACACATTTCCTTTCTAGAATTATGAGGATGGATTCTGAGTTTGGAAACGTGTTTGGGCCATTTATTATGATTTATATAGGGAGACAAAGTTGACTTGTATTGCTCATGTTCAGAACATAATTTCATAACAAATCTTTTTTGATAAACTAAGAACAGAAAACTGTTTGAGAAATGTAGATTTAGCAGAAAAGGTTTGGTGTAAAGGGTTCTTTTGTGCTGTTCTTCTGACCCTCCTCAGGGAAGCCTATGGATTGCTTTCTCAGGTTACTAATACACTTTTCAAAATGTGACCCCCCCAATGTGTAGCATAGTATTACATGCTTCCTTATTAACACATTCTCTAACAAGATGTAGCAGCAGGGCTAATAACTTACAATTTCAAAGTATGCTGATTAAAGTCAGTATTTCAGGTGTAATGCATGTGATAAGAATAATCTGTGATTTCATTGCTGATAATGGTAGGGGAAAGTTGATAATGTGTGGATTTTGGTACTGAAGCGTAAGTTAAGAAAATGCTACATTTCAATTAGTGAAAATAGTGGTGTGTATTTTCTCGCCCAAGTTCACAGACTCCTGATTTGGGACCCCTGGTCCCTTTTAGGAGTCCTTGGACCCCAACTTTGCATCTCATGCCTGAGGGAAAGAAATGGGATGGCTTGCCATGTTCTGCGTTTTTTTTTTAATTCCTCTTCCTTGGAGTAACTGCTGCTTTGTAATTGCCCCAAGGGTACTCAGTACACAGGATTTTAGGTAATCCTCGTAACAACTCTGTGGTAGGTTTTGTTATCCCCATTTTAAAGATAAATGAAGCTGAGCGTAGTGGCCCATGCCTGTAATCTCTGTGATCCCAGCACTCTGGGAGGCTGAGGCCAGAGGACCACAAATTTGTACCTGGGCAATGTGATGATTTAGTAAGATCTTGGCTCAAAAAAAAAAAAAAGCCCAAAAAAACAACAACTAAAAAAGGGTTAGAGGTGTTGCTCAATGTGAACACAGAGTATTATTACCAGGAAAAAAAAAAAGAATAAATGGGACCATTTAGGTTTTTCAATCTCTTAAGTGGTGTAACTGGGATTCAAGGCCATATTTCTTTGACAATGCCTTTGCTGCTTCTGCAGCTGTAGGACCTCTTAGTTTAAGGCAGTAATTCTCAGAGGGGTGCTTTATTCCTCTCTCCCCTACCCTGTAGAGGACATTTGGCAATTTCTAAAGATACTTTCTTTCTTACAAATTTATGTTTTTATTAGCACACGTTTGTAGTGCATAATCATCACATTCATCATATGGGGTGGTTCATTCATCGTGGGGAGTTCTTTTTACTTCCTCCCTCTTGTCCTCTCTGCCTCCCCACTCCCTCCATCTTTTGCTCCCCTTTCCATTTGCAAAAGATCTCTCTGTTTCCTACTGTCTGTCTTTTACTTTGTTTTTAATTATGTTTTGGAAACATTTTTGGTTATCCCACCCGGGGAGGTACTACTGGCCTCTAGCTGGTAAAGGCCAAGAGTCTTGCTAAACATCTTAATGCCCAGGGACAGCACCTTTCCCCAGCATTGACTGCCCAAAATGGCAATAGTGCCTAGATAATCTCTGGTTTAAGTTCTAATGAGGCATTTCAGTATTCTGGATGACAAATGGTCAGCGAAATTTTCTGGGTCCTTTGCAGAAGTCTCTAGTATACACATACATTGTAAGGGAAAAAGAATGGGCCCTATCTTCCTCCTGCATTTTAGGAGCCCAGTGCTGGACCATCGCTTCTTATCCTTCCTCCCTGATTTTCTGACCACTTGGCCCATCCAACAAACTCCCATTCTCTGTGTTTGGTGAGCTGCTCTCTGGTGGAAGCATACCTTTATGTGTTTTAAATAACTGTCTAAAGTGTAAAACCTAAAATAAAAACGGTTTTGATTGCATTTAGCTTTTTTCTTGTTCAAGAGTAGAAGACTTTTTCCCCTCCTTCCTCCGTCATCGTTCTCATCCCCTCTTCCCTTACGCTTTCTCCTCTATTGCCATAAACAGTAAGTGCCCGCTGGATGGGTTTAACAGTGGAGCCTTAGGGGGCTGATGCCTGGGAGTAGGGAAGGCAAAGTTGGGTCCAGCTCTAGGTCGAATGCGTCACAGTCTTGAGGAGGTGGGTTCCTGGGATTTGCATTTTTAATCATTTTCCTCCCTATAATTCTGATGGTGATTAAAGCATGAGAACCACTCTATTAGATTCCTCATTAAAAACAAAAATTGGTAGGCTGGGTATGGTGACACATGCCTGTAATCCTAGCACTCAAGAGGCTGAGGCAGGAGGATCAAGGCCAGCCTGGACTACAAAGTGAGTTCAAGGCCAGCCTGAACTGCATAGTGAAACAAACAAAACAAAAAACCCACAAAGGCAACAAAAAAACTTGTGACAGAAATCTTTGGCACAGCCCTCATCCCAACCACCAGTCAGCCCTCTCATTAAGTCCTATTGTTTCTACCTGTTGAATACTCTCAAATCCATTGCTCTTCTGTTTCCTGGTTTCAGTTTCTTGGTCACAGCCTTACCACTTGGGGAAAGTCTGTCACTTTTCTCATTCAAAGCCCTCCTCTGGGTCCCTGTTAGCCCATGGATGAAGTCTAAACTTTGCAACACCATGTAGATGATCCCTTTCTACATAGCCTTCCTCTTCCCCTGCCACTTGCCTCAGTCTCCCTTGGTGTTTTGAGTGGCCTGGAGGCACCTGGACTCAGAATTGAATAGCTTTGGGGAGAGACTTCTGTGTGTTTTTTTGCGCGGGTCTCCTCTCTTACAGTAATTGTGTTTGAAAAATGTTTTATGGATTGCTCGGGGGAGGTCCCTGGTCGGGTCTGCCTTCCTCTGGCATGCCCTTTTAGTTTGTTGTAAGCTTTTTTTTTTTTTTTTATTAAGCTTCCTTTCTCCGACTCTGCAGAAGATCCTTAATTGCACTGATCCTGTTCCAGATGACTCCAGGCCAAATAATCTCCCAGCTCTGGGAATTTGTTTTGTTGGCTTACCATAAAAAAAAAAATCTTGTAAACCATAATGATTCTATTTAGAGTAGTGCCTACATTATGCGTCCCCTTTTCTTTAAACTGACAGAGTTTAAGGAAAATCAGCAAATTGGTAGAGTTTGTCCTTTCTGTCAGACTGCCTCTTGTTCTCCTTAGGTAGTTCTCTCTTGTTTCAAATGCTCAAGGAAGGATAGGCTGTTGAAATTGACTTCATGAGCAAGGCACTGGCAGCATGTAATGGGGGAGAAGTGCTTTTTCAAGTCATCTGAAGCCCTGGCTGATCCATTAAGAAGCATGGTTTCTTAACGAATAACAAGTAGACAATGTCTTGTGTTTTTCTGAGAGAAAGCTGGTTTGATTTTGGCAGTGTAGGAGTTACCAATTTGGACTTCTCATTCATCCCCTTTGTATATAATTGAGATGACTGCATTGGATTGGCAGTCACAGGCTGTGACTCCCTGCCTAGAAGATGACTCAAGTGCTACGGGACTTTGAGAGCTTTGAAAAATGAAAGCTTTTGGTTTGGGATTAGATATCTGGAAGATTTGGAATTAATGGGCTTTATAATTTGAATTATTACCATCGTGGTTATACTAACTTGATTGTACTAACCCTTCACAGGTGGGGATTAGTTATAAAATTATTGGCATAGTGGCGTACACTTAGAACTCCAGCAACACAGGAGGATCATGAGTTGAAGGCCAGTCTGGGCAACATAGCAAGACCTGGTCTCAAAAAAAAAAAAGAAATTGCTGCACTGTGGTTTGCTCTCTGTTTTAAACCATGTTCAATAAAGCTGTATCAATTTGACTTTATGGAGTCAATGTGATTCTAGCTGTTTTAATCCACCATTTCACTGCAGTTGTAACCCAAGCCTGCTGGTGTATACTGTGGCTCCAACCACCATTTCATAGTAGTTTAATTACAGGCTCAGTTCTTTTGAAAAGTTGGGAAACCTCCTCAACTGAATCTGCAAACCAAGTATGCAAACCATGCACAAATGCCATTTTAAACTCTTACAACTAGGCACTTGTCCAGATCCGAGGAAAAACAACTTCGTGGCCCTAAGGTGTGGTGGGCCTGGATTTCATTAAATGGGTACTGACATCTGTGTTCCTATAGGGGCCACTGAGAAAGTGGCACTGATAGTGATCAGATGCAGTTAGGTGCTAAGTCCCAAACTGAAAAGGAGCTGAGAAGAGCCAGTAGCATGTTTTAGGTTCTTGAGTCGACTTGACTCTGGATAGTTTAACAGGCACCTTCATTCCTCCCCTCTCCATGAAGGCACCGATGATAGCAGAATCCCACACACTGTGCTGTTGGGGTGGAATGGGCCATAAAATGTTTGGAAGGATGTCAAATGATACATAAAATGCTTAGCACTAATTGCAATACTTAGGACCAGGTACTTTGAAATTGTGCCAGTGGATAGATGCTCAGTGATAAAGAGGTGTGAATTTAACTTACTGAAAGATTTGGAAAGTTCTGCTGGCAAGAGGAAAAGTAGAAAATAATGGGTTGGCCTGTGATTTGAAGACTGGTCTATGTTATTTAAAGGACCTTCCTAAGGTGTTAAAGAGAATTTTTAAAGGATGCTTTGATTTTTAAGGTATCACTTAGGTGTTTGCATTATATAACTACCCTTTTCCCTAGAAGGAAATTTCTCCAGTGAGACTCTTGAGCCATTTTGAGAATACTATTATATTCATATGGAATTTTCTCTTGCAGGACTGCAGATCACAAGAAGACTGTGTGACATGCTCCTGGCCATTCCAGGTTTCTCGGCCAGCCTTGGAGCATAGAGATCAATATAGTTTTTCTCAAATTGGGTTCCACAAAAAGCCCCTTTGCTTAAGAGTATTTTTAGGACTGGTGCCTCAGATCATGCTTTGGGAAGCAGTGAAAGAGGTTTTACAAATGGGATTTAACATTGAATCTTCAGGCAGTGTAGTGTTGAAGCTAAGTGGCCCAGTTCTGGGGTTTTGAGAAAGGGTCATGGGCCTTTCTGTGCAAATATTTGATACTTCAGAGTGGGGTTTGTCTAGTTTGGAGAAGGTGGCCTAGGTGTTAGAGACAGGAAAGAGCCTGCCCTCAACTCCCTTTGATATGAGGTTCAAGAGTATGATAGGAATTTTTAAAAAAAACATTTTGTGAATGTTAGTGGAGTTCCTGTGATTTTTTTTTTCCAAAAAAAAAAAAAAGATTCTGGCTTTACTTGAAGAGGTGACAGGAACTGTTCAAGTAGTGATTTATACATTTTTCTTTTCACATACAGTAATTTTGTGTTGATTTTGAAAGCCGCTCACTTCAGACCATGTACATGGGATAGGACAATATAAAAGGGAATCCCAACTATAATTGTGTTATAAGTGCATTACTGCTTTGATGTGTACAGATGGCTTATTCTTGTGGCATATATAATGAAGGAAGGCAGCATAATGTCTTGATTAAAATCACTGGGTTGCTGGGAATTGTGGCACATGCATGTAATATCGGCACTCAGAAGGCTGAGGCAGGAGAATTGCTGAGTTCAAAGCCAGCCTCGGCTCCATATCGTAGTGAGTTCAAGGCCATCCTGGAATACATAAGAAGACCCCGTCTCAAAAAAATCTAAAAAATTAAAAATGAATAAATAAAGTAAATTAAATTGTCTGGTTTTGGAGTCTAGCTGCTTGGGTTTGAATCGTGGCTCCACCACTTAACTGTGTGACCTTAACCTCTCTTTTTAACCTCTCTGTGCCTTACTGAGCTGGCTGTACTTTCATTACTCGGTTGAATAGCAGCCATGATAGCAGACATATACTTGCCTTGTTACCCATGTTAGGGGGAAGTCATTCAGTCTTTTACCATTGAATAGTACTTTTATCAGCTGTAGGTGTGTTTGTGGATAACCTCTGAGGAAGTTATCCTCTGTTCTGTTTTTCCATCTTTTTTTATGAGACAGAGTTTCTATGTATATCAGGCTGGCTTGGGCTTACTGTGTATGCCAGGCTGGCCTCAAGCTCACTGTGATCATCGTGCCCCAGCTTCATGAATGCTGGGATTACAAGTTTGCATGCACTATCATGCTGGGCTCTTTCTGTTTCTATTGAATGAGTGTTCACTTTTGATAAATATTTTTTCTCTTTCAACTAAGATGATCATGTGATTTTTCTTTAGCCTGTTATTATAGTAGATCAGACAGATTCATTTTTTGAATATTGAACTGGCTTTGCATACCTGGAATTAATCTTACTTAGTCATGGTATGTAATTGTTTTTCCTGCATCACTGAATTGTATTTGTTAAGAATTTGTTAGAGGTTTTGTGTCTGTATTCATGATGGATATTCAATTGTAGTTTTCCTTTTTTGGGTTGTCTTTGGTTTTGATATTAAGATAATGCTGGTTTCATAAAATTGAAAGGCCTTTCCTCTGCTATTTTCTGGAGCAGATCATGAAGAACTGGCATGGTTTCAATGATTATAGGGTTGTTCAGATCACCTATCCCATACTGGGTCAGTTGGGGTAGTTTGTGTTGATAAAGAAATCTGCCTATTTTATTAGCAAGTTGTCACATTTGTTTGTGTAGAGTTGTTTGTAGCATTTCCATTGTTATCCTTTTGGCACCTGTTGGATCTGTTTTTCACAATATTGGCAATCTGCCTTCTCTTTTTTCTTCGTCATTTTGCTAGTTCATTTTAATAATCTTTTCAAGAAAGTTTTTAATTCATTGTTTTTTTCCCTATAATTTTTATATTTTCAGTTTCGTTGATTTTTGCTGTTATGTTTTTGTTCCTCTTGGTTTGGATTTATCTTTCTCTTTCTAGGTGCTTGAAGGGGAAACATAGATTAGTGATCTGAGACTTTAAAATGAAGACTGGATCTTGGGCATGCCTGTAATTCCGGCACTCAGTACGCTGAGGCAGGAGTATTGGCATGAGTTCAAGGCCAACCTGGACTACATAGAGAGATCCTATCTCAAGAATAAACAAAACAAAAATAGATGCTGATACTCTTAAATATTCTCATTCTCCAGTGTGGGTTTATTTGCATTAGGTGCCAGGGTTACTTCCATGTACTCCTTAAGAAGCAGGAGTGCTAGTCATACAGGTTATTAGCAGTATTTTTTTTTTTACCATAAACGTTTAATAAGTTGCTAACTTAGTTCTGAGAAATAGTGTCTGGAAATTCAGGTTGTAAATTAAGAACTGTGTGTCCTTGTTGGTTAGGAATTCAGACCTGCAAAAGACCTAGGGATCAGCATGTTGAAGCCTTTAGGCCAAGTCCAGCTCAGCTGACAGGTATTTGTCTGACTCTCAGCTAAGCATTTTTAAAAGATTGTAAAACAGACAGACACACAGAAGAACCTATGCCTGAGACTTGATTGGCTAGCATGTCCTGAACACTACGCTGTCTGACCTTTCTACAGAAAAAGTTTGTCTATTCCTACCTTTAGACCAAACAACCCAGGGATGTTTTCTTGCTTCTGAGCCACTGGAAAATTTTGAAGTACAGATTCCCAGGCTGTCCACATGGCCTTTCTCTTATCCATCAGAGCACATGGCCCTCTCCATATTTGGGCAGTTCTGACTTAGATGTTTTGTACTAATCTCTCATGGCATTCATTCTTCTCACACCTCTTAGTTAGGCCTGATCACTTTGCTCTTAGGCTGGGAGTAATCTCCTTGGAGGTGCGTCCTGAAGGGGCCCACCTACTTGTGCACTTTGCTGATAGTGCTGGGGCCAAGCCAGACAAAGGCACTGTGGAAGCATCTTCTCAGGGGCAGCTCCTATATGTGATTTTTGCCATCACAAAGTTCCTAAAGTTCAAACTGTTTAATCTTTGCAAACACTGTTTCATTTTTGATTCAGTGTGGCACTTATAGAAGCCCTTGAATTGTTTGTAGAGACACAAATGGCAGTAGGTAGGACCTGGCTTATAAAGGGATTCTGCCTACTTAAGTAGTGGGAAGAAGGCTGGATGTTCATGATGTTGGTGAAGTCCTTAGAGAGTAGATTTCCTGGATAACGAAAGTGGCAATCCTATACGTTGCACTTTGGGAAGGAAATCTTCCCTGCTTTGGGATGGAGCTAAAGAAGTTACTGCTTTCTACTCTTGACTCTTTCTCACTACTCTGTGATATGGCCCTGAAGGTTGGCTGGAGACCCTCTCTCATACCTCATGGGGAGTGTGTTGTCAGTGTTGAACTAAGGTCAGGACTGGGCATTTGATTGGTTCAGATGCTTTTTTAAAGTCTTCGCCCTCTAACCTCAAACACTGCAACCCTGCCCTTGACATACCTTCATCCTGTTGTGCCCTCCTTCCTGTTGCTTTGTGACTTAAGCCACATACACCATCTTGTCCCCTCACTTCTTTATGGGCCTGATCACTTTGCAAGTTCTTTGCCTTGGTTCTCTTCCACAACCTGCGCCTGAGTTTGCTCTTTCCTTTCCTCTGAAAACATGTTCTGTAAGCTGATGGGGCTGATGGTGCATTGAGGGATACCTTAGGCTGCTCAAGTGATTCCTTCCCAGATCTGTTGAGTGGCCTAATTGTTCAGTGTCTCATAACCATAAAATAATGGTATTTACCCTCCCCCACGTGAAAAGCAGGCTTTAGTATAATCTTCCCATCTTAGACCTTATTTTCTAAATCTTGGTTAAATTCTCACATGGGTTATGTCAGAGGGCAAGGACAGGGGAGTTTGGGTCACTTCATAACTCTGGTGACATACTGGTCTCCCTGGTGCCCAAGGAGGCAGCCAGGAGGGTCAAGGTCTGGGGATTATCTTTCTGCTTTTAAGGCTCACCTATTCTCATGGGGGAAATGGACATAGTAGGAAGGAGGGGATATGATGCTGGGTTAGTATTCTGTTTCCCAACCAAAGAGGGTTTAGGATTCTGTATCAGAAATTACATGTTTATAAGCCCTACTTCAGTTTCATATGGCGATTGGCTCATGGAAGACCTAGACTGGTGTTATTTTAAAGGAGAGTGACAGGCTCCTGCCACTTTCCAGAAGGTGTTGGGGGTGAGTGACCAGAGCTTCCCCTGCATGTCCATGGCAAATGCTCCTTTAACTGCTTTCTGTTGTGGGAATGGGAGGAAGGGCAGTGAAATAATTAGCAACACATTCCCATTATGCTATAACTTAGTGTATTGTGAGTTTGAAGAAATAGCGTGACTGGTGCCCTATAAACATTCCCATCTGGCTTTCTTTAATACACATTTCCATAAAAAGAACTTGGGTGTTATTTTTGTGTTGGTTTTGCATGGCTGTTAATCCAACTTCGGCAGTTCTTTTTCCTTTCTTTTTACAGTTAATTTTTCCTGGATTGGTGGTTCTTCTTTATGAATATCAGAAACTATACCCTAAAAGCAAGCTTTTCATCCAGATTGTTTTCTCCATTGTCTCGTCCTGTATTTTACATCTGTCCCTTGCTGCTGTGAAGGAACAGAGGCCTGAGACTGGGGAAGGCAGGCACTTTAGCAGCAGGAAAGTTGGCAGGAGCCTGGTGCTGGCTTCCTCACTGCGCGTCTAGTGCCTGGAGAGCGCCTGCACATAGCAGCTACTTAAGACACTTGCTCCTCACTGGTGGCTGGGGGTGGCAAAGACGGCCGCTCTTATAGCCCCTTTATCTGAAACACATTGCATCTGAATCTTCCTGACAGGGGCTTGTGGTAGAGGGAAGGAGGGCAGCCAACTTCTAGAACTTGCTTTGTCTTGTCTTGATTACCTCTAAGTAGGAATCTGAAGGTTCAGTTTTTTGGGGGGTGGGTGCTGTGGTATTGAGTCACAATTCACATGCCATACAGTTCCTTTACTTCATGTTATGCAGTTTGTTGGCTTTCTGTATGTTCACAGAGTTGTGCAACCAGCACTATGGTCAGTTTTAGGACATTTTCAGTGCCTCAAAAAGAAACCTTGTACCCCTTAGAGCTCATCCTCATTTCTCCTGACTCCCCTCATCCGTTCATTCTTGCCAGCCTCTGGCAACCACTAATCTGCTTTCTGTCCCTTGGATGTGCCTTTTCTGGCCATTTCATATAAATGAAATCTTACATTCTATGGTTGTTTGTGCTTGGCTTCTTTCTCCTAGCATCAGGTTTTCAGGGTCTGTCCATGTTGAATGTAGCGCCTATCAGTACTCCTTTTGTGACTAAAGAACAGTCCATGGTATACTTATATATTTATAACTTGACGGACATTTGGGTTGTTTCTACTTTTTTGGCTATTCTGAGTCATGCTGCTATAAACACTTGTGTTTGCTTGGGTTTTGTGTGATGATATTAATCACTGTGCAGCTGTTGTAAAAAGACCGAATTTGGGAATTTGAAACCAGGCTGTTGAAGTAAAGGAACCACCTGCCCAGGAACCACCTGCTGGACCTTCACTTCAATCCCTGGAAATTCACTAGGCTTCTGAGTGCCTCTAAGTCCCCCAATGGCCACACTCTTTTTAAAGTGAGAAAGTTACAACATTTGAAATATGAAGGATGCATACCTATATGTCACTTGATTTCTGTAATCTGGAGTTTCTGTCAGTCTTTGTCTTTATGATGACACTTAGTGTGTCCTGAATGAGTTCAGATGTTTTCAAGATAGGTGTGATGGCGTGTAGCACCTATAGTCTCAGCTACTCAGGAGGATGAGGTGTGAAGATAGCTTGAGCCTGGGAATTCAGTCAGCCTGGGCAATATAGGGAAACCCTGTCTCAAATCTATCTATCTATCTATCTATCTATCTATCTATCTATCTTTCTTTCTTTTTTTCTTTCTCGATTCAGGATCTCATTATGTAGTTTACACTGGCCCCGAACTCACTGTGTAGTCCAGGCTCATCTTGAACTTGCAACAATCCTCCTGCCTCAGCCTCCCAAGTGCTGGAATTACAACTGTCTCAAGATTCTTAAACCTTTAAGCAATGCTAAACCACCAGTGCTCTGCCATTGAGCTGTATCCTTTGCCTTTTTTTTTTTTTTTGCTTTTGCATTTTCTTTTGAGACAGGTTGTCACTAAGTTGCCCAGTTCAGGTGTGAACTTAGGATCCTCCAGCCTCAGTTTCTCAGGTAGCAAGGATTACAGGTATGTGACCCTGGCTTGCTGCCTTCTTTAGTTACTCATTTCAGGGGGGTTATGACAGTCATTTGGTAATTCTCAAAAACACATCCTTTCTTAACTTGATACATGGTTTACAAAGAATAAATTCTCCTGCATAGTTCTGCGTTGCGACCAGTGCCCTCACTTGTGTGACCACCACTACCATCAAGATTAGAATACCCTAACAGGTTTTATAGCAGCTATCTAAATGACATCAAACTGGATTGTGGTCTGGTTTCCATTTCTTCCTCTTTTAGGTTTAGGGCTCTATTAAGAAAAACTACAAGGCCGATTTATGTATGAAGGAAAACTGTACAGCCTAAGCCTGGCTCTTACCTTCGCTGGGGTTGTGGGGAGAATATGTCTGTGTTTATGCTTTCCCTTATAGGGAGCTGCAGAGAGCATGTAAGTGTAAGGGCGAGGAGCTTTGGAAATAGCACATGCATACCTGGCACATCTGGCTCTATGGAGTGATGTGACCCACGGTTGCTAGAGGAGGTGGGCTGGAAATGCAGCTTCTGTTTTGGGCCTCATCCCTGCCTGTGTGACACAATGATAGGAATGATTAACTACTTTATGGAGCATCAGTAGCTCCTGCCAGTTGGAGAGAGTTCTAGGCGGCAAGGAAATAGAGAAGGGCATTGATGGCAAGGTGTGGAAATTCCAACCTTCAAAATTAAATATACATTTGGCCCAAATAAAAATTCACCCCGATTTCAGAAACCAGGTGCTATTCGAACATGAGAGAGTTGAAAGGAATGGGAACAGAGATTCTTTTGTTCCAATCTTAGCTTTCTCAGAGGAAACTTCAAGGTTCTGGTGATAGCAGGGCAGGCTGAGTTGGCATTGGCGTCTGATGGCTTGGTTTGAAGGGTGGCGGGTTAGTCACTTTCTCACTGCTAAGATACAATACCTGACATCCACAGCTTAAGGGATGGGAGGTTTAACTTGGGTCGTGGTTTCAGGGGATTCAGTTTGTGGTTGGCTAGCTCCAAGAGACAGATGTAGTGGAAGGGTAGCAGAGCAGGGGAACAATATCAGCGAGGAAGGGACCAGGGACTATATGTAGTACCCAAAGTCATGCCTACATTACCCATCCAGACACACTCAGGACTGTGCTTCACCATTCCCCCAGGTGGATCCCAAACCAATCAGATTGGCACAGGTAAGCTTAACATTACATTATCAGGAGTGTCCATGTACACGACACGCAAGATTGTGGAGTCTTCAGAAAGCCTGCACAACATCCAGCATGCCCATGGCCTGAGTTTTTCTAGTTGAGATTTTTGAAATTACAGAAAGCTTAACGCCATATGCCAAGTCACAAGTAGAGAGAGTTTTATTTCTGGATGTTTGAGAATTGCTTATTTCCTTAGGGTAACCTCTGATAGACATCAGTTGTTAAGGAATATTTTAGCCCTTAAAGATGAAGATATGGCAGGACTGTGACTGAAGCGTGATTTCCTGCCTTTTATCAGGGTGCATGGAGTCTTAGGTTTTAGTCAGCGTTCCTCCCTAGATTCGCAGGGCTAGTAAGGTTGGGTCACTAGAGCTAATCTGCTTACGCGTGCAGGGCTTCTTAATTTATTGGGTCAGCAATTAAATGGCAGTGCTTGAACACGTGTGATGTCATGAACTAACATTGGTTCTGGGTTCTGTACAAGAATCTTGCAAAGTAGTGTTTCCGTTTTATGGTTGAGGAAGTTGAGTTTGTTAAGTGAGAAATGTCCTGACTAGCAAGTTTGGGTGGAGCAGAGAGGCCGTGGTGGAGGATTTGTAGGAAGAGACTGGTGAGAGGATTGTTTGGGGGAATCTTAGGTAGTGTTTCTCTTGCCTGGTCCTGGGACCGGCAGAGTTTCAGATTATGATTTTTTTGATTTTGGAATATTTACATATGTATAATGAAACATGGGGATGGGAGCCCATGTTTAGAAACAGTCATTTGTGTGTGATGTATACCTTACATAGTGTGAAGGTAATTTTCTGCAATATTATTTATTTATTTATTTTAAACAGAAGAAAAGTAAGAAATTAAAACAATTTCACAACAAGCCAATAGGAGAGTAGCAATGATCAGCACATTGCATATTGTTATAGTCACAGCAGTTGTTTAGGGTATAAGATATAGACATAAAACACTGTCCAGAAAATTATTAGCACAAAACTTTCACCTCAATGAATCAAGAGAAACCAGCTATATGACTATCTTTTTTTGTTATGATTGCTCTATTATTTTCAAATAAACATTTCACATTAAAAATGAAATGTGAAGATGACCCTGTGAAAACTACTTTTCATTCAAAATTCTTTTCCTTTAACTGTCTTAACTAATTTTTTATATACATACGCAATATTTTTTGTATACTTGTGTTTTGACTACAACCCATCACATGACTTCAGGTGTGGAATTTTTTGCCTGTTGTTTCCACGTTGTTGGAAGAAATTTCAGGTTTGGGAGCATTTCAGAGTTTGGATTTTCAGGTGGGCAAGGCTTATCCTGTATAACCATCAGAGGAAGTGGAAAAGGCATGAAGACAGTTGTGATCTCACACTTGTGATTGGAATAGTGCTGTGAGCAGGCATAAGAGGCAGGGCCCACCTGAATATATAGATGTGGAATTCAGCTGTCTGGAGTTGATGCTCAAGGTCAGAGAATGAGGTTCTAGAAAAAGAAGCCTATAACTGGATCTCCAGGAGAACATGAAGCAGGGAGAGGAAACTTGGGCCTTGGTTCTTTTTTCTCTCTCCTGTCTTCCCTTCCCTTCTTTTGGTGGTGGTGTATTTAATTTAGACCAGCTAATTCATTCTAAGTTGCAATTGAACAGACAAAGCAGGCAGTGATCTGGAAAAGGGGACGTTGCCTTATTCAGTAGATAAAGGACACATTTCGTCTTAAGAGAGGTCTCTGTGTTTCAGGACACTTTGGAAGGCTCTGAGTGATACACTAGTTACAACACATTATTCTTGCCTGTCCACTGAAGTGAGTGTTCTAAGAAGTTTTGCCAAACAGTGTGGCCTAGTTTAAATGACTGTGTACTGAAAAGTAGTGAATTTATGACTTTTAAGCATTTGAACCTGCTCTTGCATTATCTTCTGATTTGTAGGCATCTATGATTATAATGGTTTTGATGTAGAATGTCCCCCAAAGCCTTGTACATTCAGAGTTTGTGGGCTTTTGGAAGGTGATTGGATCATGGGGGCACTATATAGCTGACTTGGTAGCAGGTGGGTCAGCAGAAGCCTGATCTAGAAGGGTATACACTTAGCACTGGCTTCTTTCTCTGCTTCTTGACTGGCATGTTTTGAGCACCTTTCCTCTACGATTCCTTTCCTCCATGCTGTTTTCTGCCCCGAAATCACAACCGTGGAATGAAATAGCCAAAATAAACCTCTTCTCATTTAGATTGTCGCTGTTGGGTTTTGTGTCCTGGTGATATGAGAAAGTGACTAAGATGATAATAGTGTTCTGTCTTGTGTTTCTAGCTTTGGGTACACTTTGATCCCAGGTTTGTTAGTTTTTTTAAAGAGAAAAACCAAAAAAAGATACAGAATTTCAAAACAAGATAATAGATTATTGGTTAATATATTGCATATTGTTATCTTCAAAGTAGTTGCTCAGATTACAAGATATAGGCAGGAAAAATTGATCAAACAATATAAGTGCAAACCATTCTTTTCAGTGTACTATCTTGTGTGTGTGTGTGTGTGTGTGTATTCCCTTCTTTTTTCCTTTCCCTCATCCCAGTTGTTCTTTTTTTTTGAGCAATTTCTTCCCCTTTCACAATATCTATTGTACATTTTGGATCCCATTTACCCTTCCAGTTTCTTATACTAGGGGGACAACACGATGCTTACACATTCGAGTCTGATTTATTTCACTTCTGAATATTTTTATGATGTTCAGAGTACCTAGAAGTTCTCAAGGGATTGTATTTTTCCCCCTTTTCCCTTGGGGTAACTGGAGTATGGATTGTCTTTTTGATAAAAGGGAGAGCACCACTGACCTTTAGTGGTCATGGCTGGTATCACCAAAGTCCTGTGAGGCACAGGACAGCTCTTAAATACCATATTGTCAGTCTCACCCCTAATATCGAGGAATGCTGATAGAGCAAGTCCAGTTTGTGTGATCATGCTACATTTTCTCTACTAGACAGGCACAAACGTTTAAATTTTCAGTTATTTTGCATAAATTTTTCTGGGGAGTTTCCTGAAATTACCTAGTTAGTGAAGTTTGGACTTGTAGCCTTTCTGGTTTTATTTGGTTTTGTTTTTATGGCGGTGGGGATCAAACCCAGGGCCTCAGAGGTTCTTTGTTTTGGTGAACATTTTCATTAACTTTGGTGACTTGAGTGTATTTACTGTGGAGATGGTAGAATTGTTTTTCGTTTTCTTATGTTTGGAGTGCTGGGGATTGAACTTGAAGTCTCACACACACTAAGCATGTACTCTGCCCCTGAACTGCACTCTTAGCCCTTGCTCAGCTGTCCTCAACCACAGCTACAGATTAGTTATTTCCCTGGGAGCCATTAACAGTACTGATGCCCAGGTCGCACCCCCAGATTCTTACTTAGTTGGTTTAGAGTGTGGCATTGGAAGTTTTAAAAACTCCCTATGTGTTTATAATAATGTGCAGCTAGGATTGAGAATTGCTGGTCTAGATGTCCTAGAAACTCTGCAAAGATAATAAGGATGAAAAAATTTTTCATTTTTTACCCATGAAACATTGAGCACCTGAGATCAAGATGACTAAGCCAACCACTGTTTTAAGTTAGTAGAGCACATAACTTTAGCTTTCAGGTTTCACTTTAAAGCTCCAATTTTGGGAAAGAGATACTAGGAAGTTGGTTGGTTCAGCCTTAGCTCCCCTTTTTAGTCTTTACCAAGGCCTGGAAGCAGTTGAGATAAGGGAAGCTCCGATCAGGAGGAAACTCAGTCCAAAGTGAATCTGAGGCAAAATGGCATGGTCCCCATAGTCCTCTGCAGACACCTTCCTGGCAGGGCTGGTGCATTCAGAGGCCTGTGGGAACCAGGCGGCCCACAAATATGCTGGGCATGTGGCTGAATGTAGAACTGGCTGCCAGAGATACTATGCTTTCAGACTTGGCCTGTTTTACTGAAGTGGGGGTGGATGGGTGGGTAAGCCCAGAGCATGAAAGCAAGTAACATGTTAAAGAAAAAAACAATTTTGGTACCGTTTTCAGTTGTAAATCTGGCCGGAGGGTTTCCTTTAGCCCACATGATGCCTTTCTTCTAATTGTGCCAGTGAAAAAGGGGGATAGAGCCATGCTTGGCTTAGTGGGGAGTCAAGGCTTTGCATGGATCAAAGATATCTCCTTTCCCTGGCCCAAGGAATGGAGTTCCCCCAACTCAGTCTCCTGGACCAGGGTCCTGGTCTCCTGTACAGCCTGGTCAGTCACACACAGTGTGGCCCTACCTGGAGATGTCTTTACCAGCATGGGGGATTTGTGTTCTGTTTTATAACTGGCCCACGGAGTCGAGTCTTGAGGCCGTTTACTAGGAGAGATGATTTGTTTATACACTTTCAAAACAGAAAACATCTAGTCTAGCCAGAGAAGGATTACATAATTACATAGTGGCTTTCACATTCAGGGTAAGTTCTATTGGGCTGGGTGTACTTTTCCCCACCATTCTGTACTTAGCTCAGTCACCTGAATGGTCAGGTGACATACCAGGCTCTGATGACAAACGCAAACTGAACAAAACAAGGTTCATTTTATCAAGTTTGAAAACAATATTTTTTTTGGAGTTGTGGAACTCAGTCTTAACTGCTACAGTTCTGAATCTGTATTTCAGGCCTTCCCCTTTAATTTCCTGAAACCAGTTTCAGAAAAGCAAGCTAAATTATTTTCTTCCAGATGAGTTTCCTAAAGGCACATTTTTGCTAAGAGTGAGAATTCAGTGATTCATTGGGCCACTGTTCCTGCTTATAGATGCTTATGTTGCAATGGGTGTGTGATGTGGCTTCTTGCCAGTATTCTTCCTGATGCAGGGCTTTTTCCTGAAAGTGGCCTCCATTTGTCCTTTTGGGTATTTGAATCACCTGGCCGTCTTTCTAATTGTCTTCTCTTCTGTCTCATGAGGAGGCTTGTCATCCACTACCCTGACGCCGTGTCTGACACTACCCATGGCTTCAGTTGTGCCCTGGCATTGCATTGTGAGGGGAAGAAACCCCTTCGCTGGGGGTGAACACCTGTGTGTGATGTTTCTCGAGATCTCAGGGCTGTCAGAAATCTCTGCTTTCTGTGTCCTCTTTATACAGTTGCTGGTGCGGCACAGGTCTTGAGGCTGTGGCCCAATTATTTTCTACCTACTCCTGCTTTGGGGGCTGGAGGGTACATGTTGTCATTTTATTCTAAATACCACCATGAAGTTTGGTTTTGCTATCCTGATTGACCTACCTCTGGCAGTTCAGAAGATTAAAGTTTCAGTGCCATTTTTTTTTTACCATTCCTTTTGTTATTTCTTATTGAGTAAAGTTGAAAAAATGAGTTTTTGATAGGTGTATTAGTTTACTAGGACTGCTGTAACAAAGTATTACAGATGGATGGCTTAAAACAACAGAAATTTATTCTCAGGGTTCTGGAGGTCAGAAATCCGAGATCAAAGTGTGGGAGGGCAGTGCTCCCTTGAATGTGCGAGGGCAGCAGTCTTCCTTGATCTGTCTTCTAGTTTTGGGTGGTTCCTGATGGACCCTGGCTTTCCTCAGCTGTGGCCTTTACCACTGCAGTCTCTGCTTCTGACTTGTATCACCTGCTACTTGTGCTCTCTGTGTTCTCTTTTATCTCTTATGAGAGCATGTGTTGTTGGGTTTAGGGCCCACCTGGATAATCGAGATGCTCTCGAGCTTCTCGGTGTAATTGCATCTGCAATGACCCTTTTCCAAATAAAGTTACGTTTCCAGGTTCTGAAGTTAGGATGTAGACATATCCTTTTAAGAGCTACCATTCCACCTATTGTAGTCAGGAAGACTTATCTTCATTTGTTTTTATTTTTTAAAAAATCTGTCTTATTGTAAAGAAGAAAAAATAAAATTACAGAACGCTATGATCAGAGGACAACAATTGCCATCCCCAAATCAATCACCCGGAGCACAGGACATCTGCATTCAAATTGTCCGAGCAGTACCAAGGCTGATCTTAAATGGCAATGAATTCACATATTTTAAAAGGTTGTACAGGCGAAAATAAGACATTTCTGCCCTTCAGTTTAGCCTCTAAACTCCTATCCCTTTCCATTTATGGCCTTCATTCTTTCTTACTCTGTACCAGAAAAGTCTTGGAGATAACAGTGCCAAAAATCACTAGAGATACTTTTTTTCCTACCAGAAACAGACTATGCACAGTGAAAAAGTGCTTTACTTCCAGTTCAATTTTGACATCACAGAGTTTATGGCAGGAATTCTAATGCACTTTTTTTGGGGTCACACTGCAGTCAGCAGTGCACCTTTCTGTTTTTTCTTGTGCCTCAGTTCAGGTCCCAGGGATGCTTTCCAAGCTGCATCACGCGGGGAGTTAGCCTGCAGAGCCTGGGGCAACAGTAGAGAGCAGTTCCTCTTGTTGCAGCCTGGTCTTTCTTTTGCCTGCTTCAGGAAGTGACTGCTTTGCAGCTGTAACTCCAGAACAAATTGCATTTTGCCTGCCTTTGTGTGTGTGTGTGTGTGTGTGTGTGTGTGTACCTGGGATCGAACTCACAACCTCACGCCTGCCAGGCAGGTGCTTAGGCCACTGAGCTAAATCCCTGGCCCTATTTTTTGAGACAGGGTCTCACTATGCAGTTCAGGCTGGCCTTGACCTCACTTTGTAGCCCAGGCTGGTCCCAAAGTCACAACAATCCTCCTGCCTCAGCCTCCCGAGTGCTGGGATTAAAGGCGTGCGCCACCACGCCCAGCTTTGCCTTTCTTGTTAAAGATTGCTATATTGGGTGTTTTTGAGGATCCTGACTTCCAAATGAAGTGACCCTCCTAGAAGTCAGTGCATTTTACTGGGGAACACTACCCTACTTTGAGGGGCAGGATATGAGATTGGGGCAGGGTGGGGAGGAGGGAATACCCATAACTCAACAGGTAGTCCCATATAGAATTGTTCTGTTTCACCATTTAGAACTGTTACTGAGTATTTAATTTTTTTTCCAGTTACATAAGCAGTGCATCTGTTTGTGAAACACCTGGAAACTAAAAATGTTTCAGATCATTTATACTAGCTGTCAACAATCAGTGATCACCCACTTTCTAGAACTGTGTAACTTCATTAATTTATTTAACCTGGAGTAGAGTCTTGTTTCACTTTCTTTGATTTCTTGTTAAACTGAATACATATTTTGTTATGCTGTCTCTAGTTAGGCTAAATATCACTGTGTCCTTATCCTTGGCACATTTGTTTGTGGTCACTTTTTGTGTTCTTAGTGGGTAACCAGATGTTCTATGTTGTCTTTCCATGCAGGGAGGAGAAATACTTCTAGTTCATGATACAGGGGGCAAGTGATGCTGGCAAGTCTTTGTTCAGATTTTTTTGTAAGATTCCGACATCAAACTGTGTCTCATTAGCTTTCAATCTGAATGTTTCTATCTATCTTACCCTTTTCTCTCTGTCTTGCAGCTGATGGTGAGACCATTCTGAAAGGTCTACAGTCCATTTTCCAGGAACAGGGCATGGCGGAGTCGGTGCATACCTGGCAGGACCATGGCTACCTAGCAACCTACACAAACAAAAATGGCAGGTGAGGTGGTCTTGAGGCTTCTTCTTCACATCTGGTCTCAAGGAAGAGCAGAGGTGGGGGCAAAGTAGGGGCTGGAGATGATGTCCAGGTATTTGATTCTTTGACATCTCAGGGATGGCAGAATTCAGTGCTTCTCAATCCTAGCTTATGTACATTAAAATCTCCTGGACAGAGCTTTCACAAAATACCCCTGCCTGGACATTACCCCCCAGAGATTGTGAAACCATCGGACCTGGTCACCTGTGTTTTTTGTTTTGTTTTGTTATTTATTTATTTATTTATTGGTGCTGGGGATCGAACTCATGACCTTGTGCTTGCCAGGTAGGCACTTTGCTGCTGAGCTATATCCCCTATCCCTGGCCCTTTCTTTCTTTCTTTCTTTTTTTTTTTTTTACCTGGAATTGAACTCAGGACCTTGCGCTTGCCAGACAGGCACTGTGCTGTTGAGTGAGCTATATCCCTGGCCCAACTTCTGTGTTTTCGTAAAGCCCCAGCAATTCTTTTTTTTTTTTTACACTTAAGAATTTTTTGTTATTTAAGAGAAAAAAGACACAGAAAAGAAAAACAGCAACAACAAATCCAACACAATGACATTATAGGTTTATAAAACAGGATGATAGGAATTTGACAATGGTTGTAATATTACATATCATTACCTTCAAATGGGTTGTTTAGATTAACAGATACAGACACATGAAATTGATCTAATCATGAGTATTAACTGTTCTTTTTCAATAACTAATACATTTAGGAGTATAGTCATTTTAGCTATCTTATGTATACATATATATAAATTTATGTCTTTTTCCTTTTTCCCTTTCTTCTTTCCTCCTTTCCCCTATCCCAATTACTTTTCCTCCTTGAGCAGTTTCTTACCCTTACACAGTATTTCTTGTAGATTTTGGATCGTATATACTTTTTTAGTTTCTTACACTAGGGAGAAAATATGGTATTTACATATGTGAGTTTGATTTATTTCACTTATGAGCATGGTTTCAAGTTGTGTCCATTTACTTATAAAAGTCTCAATGCAGTCTTTCTTGATAGTTGAGTAGTACTTCAGTGTATAAAAATACCATGTTTTTTTATCCATTCCTTGATTGATGGGCACTTGAGTTGTTTCCAAGATTTGGCTATTATAAATTGTGTTGCTATAAACATGGGTGCACAGATATCACTGTGGCATGATGTTTTCAATTCTTCTGGGGAAATGCCCAGCAGTGGGACAGCTGGGTCAAATGGAATCTCTAATCCTAGCTTCTTGAGGAATCTCCATACTTATTTCCACAGTGGTTGCACCAGTCTACACTCCCACCAACAGTGGAGAAGAGTTCCTTTGTGCCCAATACCCCTTCAGCATTTGTTATTGGTTGATCTCTTGATCTTGGCCATTCTTTCTGGGTAGAGACAGAGTCTCAGTGTTGTTTTAATTTGCATTTCCTGAATGACCATTGATGTTGAACATTTTTTCATATATTTATTTGCCATTTATATTTCTTCCTCTGAGAAGTGTGTATTCATCTCAGATGCCCATTTTTGGATTGGGTCCTTGAATTTTAGGGGCCTAATTTTTTTAATTCTTTCTATATTTTAGATAGAAGTCCTTTGTCTGAGGGACAGTTGGCTAAGATATTTTCCCAATTCGTGGGTTTTCTTTTCACTCTGTTGGAGATTTCCTTTGACATGCA
>RJWM01001797.1:25667-72745 GCA_004363535.1 Dasyprocta punctata
TTTTTTTTTTTTTTTGGCGGCACTGGGGATGCAAAAACATTTTAAGAAGACGAGATCACAGTTGTTGATTCTGGGAAGTATTTCCCACACAGTTTGATTTTTGTTCATGAACTCTTTACCTACTCCTATGTCATCAAGATTTTTACCTACTCTGTCTTCTAGTAAGTTTAGTGTCTCTGTTTTAATATTCAGATCTTTGATCCATTTTGACTTTAGTTTAGTGCATGGTGATAGGCATATATCTAATTTTAGTTTACAGCATATGGAAAGCCAGTTTTTCCATCACCACTTATTAAAGAGGCAATCTTTCTTCCAATGTACATGTTTGACCCCTTTGTCAAAGATGAGATGGCTGAGTATGCTTGTAGTTGTGGTTGTATCTTCTAGTCTATTCCCTTGATCTTCAGGTCTGTTTTTTATTCCAATACCATACTGATTTTATCACAGTAGCTTTGTAATACAGTTTCAAGTCAGTGATTGTGATGCCTCCTGCTTTACCTTTGTTGCCCAGAGTTGCCTTTGCTATTCTTAGGTCTCTTCTGGTTCCAGATGAATTTTAGGGATGATTTCTCTAGCTCTGTGAGGTACACAAGTGGTATTTTGATTGGAATTGCATTAAATCTGTATAACCATTTTGGGAGAATGGCCATTTTCACAATGTTTGTTCTTCCTATCGATGAACAGGGAATATCTTTCCATTTTCTGAAATCCTCTTTGATTTCTTTTTTCAGAATAATGTAATTTTTACTGTATAATCTTTTACTTCCTTTGTTAGATTGATTCCTAAGTATTTCGTTTTTTTGGATGCTATAGTGAAGGGTGTGGTTTCCCTTATGTCTCTCTCAGTGAGTTTGTTGTTTGTGTACAGGAATGCTATTGATTTTTGAGTGTTGACCTTGTATCCAGCAACATTACTGAATTTGGTTATTACATCTAGAAATCTTTCAATGTAATTTTGGGGCTCTTCTATGTAGAATATCATATCATCTGCAAATAATGATAATTTAACTTCTTCCTTTCCTATCCTTATTCCTTTTATTCCTCTCTCTTGTCTAATTGCTCTGGCCAATGTTTCCAGAACTATGTTGAATAGGAGCATTGATAATGGACATCCTTGTCTTGTTCCTGATTTTTGGTTGAAAGTTTTCGATTTTTGTCCATTTATTAAGAAGCCCCAGCAATTCTACCATGTGCCTTGAATTAGGAGCACGCAGCAGCATAAGCAGTGTGAAATGGCAGGCAATAATCCAAGTTGGTTAAGTAGATTTCCTGGGCTTCTTCCCTAAGACTTTCTGCTACAGTGGATCTCGGACGAGGACCTCTGATTGCATTTCCAGCAAGCCCTATGGTCCTGATGCTACTGGTTACGAGTGACTATCCGTTAATAAAGATAGTGAACTGAGATGGTCTTAGAGTTCAAGTCTTTTAGACTTTGTATAGTCAGTGTGTAGTTGAAGTAAATGTGTTCTGGAGAGTGGGAAAGAAAACCTAAATTAAGGGCTGACCAGGCTCTCATCCTGGCAATGTAATCAAAGGAGCAAGCTTGAGGAAGGTGATTTGGGGAGCTCTCACATAAGTGTATTTCCTCTGGGAAATGGGGCAGGTTGGGGCGAGTGGGGTGGGGCGAGTGGGGTGGGACGAGTGGCCTGGAGGAAGACAAGACTGGGAGGTTGACACACGTACCAAAGGCTGATGGGGTTGTGAAATGGCTTCAGTGTTACCCAGGACTGATTCAGATTTGCTGCTCTAGGAGGCAAACAAGTGAAGTTATTTTTCCCCTTGCTTCATGGCTCAGTTTGGAGTACATAATATGCCATGGTCTACTCAGTTCACAGTCACTGCAGTGTCACGGCCAGTTAGAGCAACCCTAGCAGACCCTTTTCACACAGCCAGCTGTTGCATATGGCTTCCTTCATGTTCCACTTTTTCTTCTGTTAAAACAAACAAACAAACAAAACAAAACAAAAAGACACCCCCGTTATCTTCCAGAGACCCAGAAGACAAAATGCTATGAGGGGAAAATTTACTTTTTGGACTCTCCCGCCAAGTCTGTTTTTCTCTAAATCTCCATGACCCACCTCTGTGGCACTAATTTGGGTTCTGAGCCCTAATGCTTCATAAAGACATGCCAAGCCCAGACCTACATTGTAACTGTGTGACCAACTTTCCTATATGTTTTCAGCAGACTCCTCAGCTGTATCTAAAATGAGTATTTCTTCCTTTTTTTTTTTGTTTTTTTTTTGTTTGTACTGGAGATCGAACTCATGAATTTGCACTTGCCAGGCAGGTGCTTACACCACTGAGCTAAATCCCCAGCGTGTGTTCCTTCCTTATTGGTGACCCAAAGTCAACACCACAACTAAGCTCTTCCCTGTCCTCCATGCTCTGGCCCAGTTAAGTGGGTGGCTCCCAGAAGCAGAGTGGCTGCAGCTGTCCTCCAGCCCCTCTTGCTCCCACGTCACAGTTTTTATTGTGGTTCATACTTTGTGAGGGGTGGGGTGGCCCAGCAAATGGGCAGTCTGCCACCTTTGTGGGTTCCTCCTTTCCTGGGTAAAAAGTTCTCTCATGCCATCTCTTACAGGCCTTTCCAGCTGAGCTCTGCCTGTGGCATTTCTTTAAATTCCTACCAAATACACCAATTCCATTCGTATAAAGGACTTAGAATTGTTCCCAGAAGGGAATTTTTGAGTGACAAGAGCTATTTGGAAATTGCTTCTGAAAGCAGAACAAATACAAAAATGAACATGCTTAGTTTAAAAACATATTTTGCCTCTTGCCCCCACTCTTCTTGTTGCTGCTGGAGGGGGAAGGAAAGATGACCCGCTCATTCAGGTGTAGATAGCTTGTGGTGTCTGGGCCTGAACTTAATTTTGAGGCCATTTAAGGACTGAAGGTGAAAATTAATTTTGCTTTTTGATCCAAGCACACTATCTGTATTTTCTGAACAGAATTCATCTTCTAGTTTAGTATTTTTCAAATGCTTCTTTACAGCTTACAGAAAGTAATTAATTTTATAACTCTGGAAAAAAATCTGTGTATATATGATACAAGTATACATATATAATCAAAAGTTTCAATAGGCATCGTTTTTATTTTTAATATAACAGCTTTATTGAACTAAAGTTTGCATACCACCTAATTTGCAAATTTAAAGTGTAACATTCAGTAGATTTTAGCACATTGACAGAGTTATACAACCATGACTATAATCAAATTTAGATCATTTTTGTTATCCTGAAAGAAAACACTCTACCCACTAGGTATCACCAAGAGATATCTTATTATATGTGATATACTCCTCTATTTTATTTAAAAAGGGCTGGTTAGATCCACCAAATTAGGGGCCAGAAAACTTGCTGTAAGAAACTATATAGGGTTATTGTCCCATATTGTACCATATTTTTTTTTCTTTTTTTCTTTCATATTCTTTTTCTTAAACAACTCTTTGAAGTGTAAAACTATTCTTAGCCTGGACAATGCAGCTCTGGTGGCTTTGGTGTGAACTTAGGAAGCTCAATTGGCAGAACTCAGTTTGCCCTTTCCCCCAAGGTCTTGGTTACTAAACCCAACAGAATCACCTGAGGAAATGTTTTAACGTTAACGGAACTTCTGAATCTCTGGCAGAAGAACCACTTTTAAAACCCTTGGCATTTGGTGCCACCCTCTAAATCCTCCATAAATTATTGGTAACTTCAAGAAGAGGCCCTGAAAAGAAAGCCAGGGTTAAGTGTGTAATGCAGAGGAAAGAACGCAATAGTCTTTTCTTTGAATTGAGGCAGCCTGTTTTTCCTTTGGTGTGTGATAAATTTCTAACTTTAAAATTATACTTTCTTTTGTAGCTTTGCCAATTTGAGAATTTATCCACATGGATTGGTGTTGCTGGACCTTCAGAGTTACGACAGTGACACCCAGGGCAAAGAAGAAATTGATAACGTTGGTTTTTCACTATTTATCATTTATTTGTTCATTTATTTAAACAACATTTTACTTTCATTTAAGGGTCATAAAATCTATTTAGTTTAATGATGTAAAATTTTTCTCTTAATTGCTGACTTCTCATTTAACTTGATTTTAAACTTCCCTCCCTTCAGATAAGTAGTTTTAGAAGAGAAAAATAGTTGTTTCTTAGTTGGTTTTGGGAACCCAGTTGTCAGCTTTCCTTTTTAACTTTCCGAGTATGAGTAATGATTTTGCTTTCTGTTTTAGGGGTATAGAACCTTCAACCAGGACTTTATACCTACAATATCCTTTAGGTTTCCCTTTCCCAGTTGTTTTGTTGTTAACTCAGACTAAGGTTAGCTCAGCCCTGTGAGAGTTAGTTGGTAAAATTGGGCCAAACCTGGAGGCCACTGTAGGTATGGGAGGGGGCAGGTGTATGGATTGATATTACAGCAGCTCTGTGAACCTGGTCTGTCTTCTGCTCTGAAATTTAGCTGTTCTACACGGCTTATCTTATAAGCCCATTGATTTCTTCTCTTTTATTTATAGCTTTTGAACAAAGTGGAAGAGAGAATGAAAGAATTGAGTCAGGCCAGTATTGGGCGGGTGAAGCGGTAAGTTCACTGTTGAATGTCCTTTTGTATATGTTTAGTTGATAAAATAATCAGAATGGCAGTGTTGCCTGCAAAGTGCCTATTTTAAGATGTGGAAAAGATCAAACTCAGTGCCTGCCTCTGGCAACACTAATTTGAGCCCCCGAGTCCCTCACACTGAAACACAGGACATGGTGTGTGAACAAAAACAGGTAGGGAACTGGACACAGTGGTACTGAAAAGCAATGTGGGGTAATGCCAATGAGCTGGAAGTATGTGAATCAAAAACCCAGATAGGGCTGCCCTCAGTCAAAAGGGAGCTATAACACTCTTTTCTCCAAAAGAGAAAAGGACAAGTTTCTCTCTGCTTAGGATTCTGGGCTCCAGAGTAGAATCAAACAGTTTACAGATACTTGTGATGGGGTGGAGTGACCAAAAAATTTTGCCTCAAAGCCTTCAAGATAGAAAACTTCCAGAGGTACTAAGAATTGAGAAACCACCTACCGTTAGCTTCTATGGGCGGATTATTTTCAAATGGTGATAAAAAACTGAGGCTTTCCCTGTCCCCTGGGGGTAGGTAACCACATGTGGCCATTTGTTGTTCACTTGGGGATTGAACCCAGGGCCTTCCACATACTAGGTACGAGCTCTATCTCTGATCTATATCCACAGCCCTACATGGTGTGATTTAAAATTAAAAATGAATAAATAATTCATTTCCTCAGTTATATTAGCCTCATGTTAGTAGCTAGTGGTTACCATATTGGACACAGCACAGATGTAGAACGTGTGTATCTGATAGCTCTGATGTTTCTGCTGGTGGTGCCAGATTTAAAGAACTTTGACAGACGTAGCAGTTTTGACATTTATTGAAAGGGATAGAATCTAGTAGGTCATGGGATTTAAGTGCTTTAGGTACAGTGTCTCATTCTCATTAAGTTGCTCTTGCCCTGCCTCAGTAGCTTCTTACAAGGCCACAAGCCACAGGAGGTCTGTCACTTACTTGCTCATAAGTTTGGCTCATAGATGGGGAGATAGGAAAGAAAGGTTTTGCCGAGATCAGTCACTAATGAGAACAATCAGAATACTGGTTTCTCTGCTTTGTAGCACTTTCCATAAGAGGGAATCCTTATTGGCAAGGCTTAGGATGATTAAGCACTTACTGACTCACTGCTGAGTTTGATCAGCCCAGCAGAAAGCCCTGGGGCAGATGTAAGATAACAGGTAATTGTTTAACCTTTTGTAGTTGGAAAGGGAAGCAGGAAACTAAGTGAAAAGAACAGACTGGGTGCAAAATTTGTCCACTTACTGAAATCTGAGTACACAGGTTTTTTAAAATACCCGACCTAAGCTCAGTTATGGGGTCCTTAGCCATGTCTCTTAACCTTCCACATTTTTTTTTTGTGGTGGTACAGATGGAACCAAGGGCCTAATGCACGTCAGGCCAGTACTCTACTACTGAGCTACATCCCAACCTTAGAATTTTGAATATGAAGAAAACCAGGAATTTCTTACAGATTTACTAAATCAGAAAATACAGTGATACCTTGGTACTTATTGTTCATTGGTTCCAGGAGGTGTTGTATCAGACAAATTGTTTTGATTGGAAAGAGTTGCCAGTCATGAGGCAATTGATACCAACAAGTTCTTGAGTACCAAACAAATGATGAATATAGGAACAAAATTTTCATGTCAGAATGTGCCCTGTGTCCAACTTGTTGAATTAAAAGCAGTGAAGTACCAGGGTATGAGTGTATTTTATTAAATGTCTTCTGCAGTGGCCTTCTCATTGATATCCCTGTCTTCATTCCCTACCCCTCTTCTCCCTCACCCCAACTTTAAACTTCTAACAGTAGACAGGCTAATCTCGTAATTAATCCACTCTCACTGTACCGTCTTCAGTGGCGGTCACTTACTACTTAGCTTGCTATTCTAGCAGAGACTCCACTGTACTCCCTGTTCCCTGCAGACAGACATAACAGGCGTTCCCAGTGCTTGCCTGTTCAGTGGCACTTAGAGGCCTTTGCACATGTGGGTCCCAGATGGGAACTCTCTTCCACACTTCATGACAGTATCTGAAACTGGGGCCTCTACACACGAACGCCTCTGGACAAAGGGGCTTCATCTGTGGTGAAGTGAGCAGGCACCCCTCTATCTGGCTTTAGCACTTAGGCTGGAGATGGGGATGCAGCAGCCACCTGAATCGAGGTCATGGCTATAACCTGTCCAAACCAAGCCAGGAAAGAATGGCAGTGGTGGGTGAGGTGACTAGGATGGGGACAAGGGCACTGGAGTCTCTAACCTGGCTCAGTTGAGCTTCACTCTTGCTTTTGGGAAACCAGGATAATGCCTCTTTTCCTCTCTTTTCTGCTCCATTACCTCTTTTTAGAACTAGTGCTGTGTGATTTTTAAATCAGTGAAAAGCAGCCAAAATGTCCCCCTTCCCTCATTCTTAAAAAATACATCCACACCCACACCACTTTCTGGACACTTCATCTTTTCCTGCTCACAGAGTTTTCCTTATCTGCAGCCATTTGAGTTAGCAGGTTCCCACTCTGGGGAAATGCGTTGGCCCACATTAAAAGGCACTCGGATTTTTCTCAGGGTTTTGCTCTAGGTGTGAGAAGATAGAATGCATTTCTGGGCTTCAGCATCATGAGAATCCTGGTTCTTTTTATATTTTGGTGTAAGTGTTTTCTGAGTCTAGAGTCAAGCTTCATTTCAAAACACAGAACTTGTTTTTACTTGTCACAGTTTTCATATCTTTTCATAAAATAGGATGAAAAGAATGAGAGCTTGGGAATACCTCGTCATATATGCCCATTGTTATCAGCCCCAAACAGGACAAAGATTTTACTTTTGTTTGGGAAATAACATTGTTAGAGATGCAATGATTGACAGATAACTCAGTAACATCTCAAATTACTATTCCTCTTTGCTGAATTAAATCTGAATTCTGGATTAAGAAACCATGGGATTTATCTAACAATTAATTCCTCCATTCTACTTTCAAATGAAAAAGAACAAGAAAAAAATCTCACATAAGTTAAGTTTCTTGCACCCTATTCCCCCTTCACACCTTGCTGCGAATGGAGCCCAGGGCCTCAAGCATGCTAGGCAAGTATTCCACTACTGAGCTACATCCCCAGCCCAGATTCATTTGTTAGGGAATTTCTTGAATTTACAGTGTGTCTGTACAGGTGGACACATTCCACCTGGTTCTCTGCAATCCATTTCTAACTTTGAGCAGTGAAGGTTGAAGAGTTTTATAGGCTCTGCAGCATCTTGTGGTAGCCCGTGACAGGGAGATACGCTTTATGCTGGGTTAAAGACTTCAAGAAAATGACTTCCACATCTTGGCAGAGATCCTTGTTGCTTCCTTATCAGTCTTCAAAACTTGTGTTGCAGTGGAGAAGAGAGCTCTTCAGCTTAACCCTGGCACTATTGACACAACTGAGAATACACGGTTTATTTTCAGTGGATGTGTGCCTAGTTCAGTATTGCCTGTAGCTGCTGACTGTCAATTATAGGATAGGTTTCCTGCCCTGAAAGAGATGACTTTGTATTTGTCACTTTCATGAGGGCCACCTTCGTGGTGGCTCATTTCCCAACCTCAAACCTCTCTAGTCCTCACTGCCCACCACGGCTATAGGAGGCTCCTTTCCAGTCCTGTGTACCGGCTGTCGGGGCTGTCTTGACTGGGACTTCAACTTTTACAAGAAAGACCTCTGGTTTGCCTACCATCCCAAAAGCTGAATTTGTTCACCAGAAAGATGAAGTTGTTCAATGAGAGGTTGGTAACTTAAATAAGAGTTTATGAGAATTTGTGTTGTCTAGTGCTCTTCGTAGATATTAGTATTTTCTTAATGCCTCATTAACTCGTAACAGGTTCAGGCTGTACTCTTGGAAGCAGATGAAAAGAGAGTAGAAAGAAACTTGTCAGTCAGGCGGAGGCAGTGTATTCCAGCCATGTGGGTGTCTGTGACTGGATGTCACAGTGCTGAACACTACTGTGCCTGAGAACACAGACTCGCATGCTGCTCCTCTGTTATGTGTGCAGTGTGTTCTTTGTGTTTGGGTTAGATTCTCCAAGCGTCTTTTTAGGTCTGTTTTTTTCTTGTCATTTAGTGTCCTCTGCTGGTAATTTCTAGTATAGTCACCCTATCAAAAAAAGACTACTGTATTTACAAAAGCATGGAATGAGAAAATCCATCATTTTGCAGCTATTCTGGTAATAATTGTTTTAAGCAAGAATCTTCTAGATGGGCCAGGGATGTAGCTCAGTGGTAGATCGCTTGCCTAGCATGTGCAAGGTCCTGAGTTCAATCCCCAGCACCACACTCGCCCAACAAAAAAGTCCTTAAGATGTCACAGTCACTATACAGGCTTGTTGTCGGATCACCACCATCATCAAGTTTCAGGGAACCCTTCCACAGCCTGCTTAGTAACTTCAAAAGATGGGAAGGGACATTTGTAAATGCAAAGGGAGAGATCCAGCTAATACCACTGTAACTAGATGATCACGCCCTGCATCACCAGTAATAGCACAGGGACACCTCTTAAGCTCTTGATGAGACATTTGTGTAGTGTATGTCAACCTGACTCTAATCATGAACAAATCCACTAAATCAGCATGAGGAATTTTTCTGCATAATTCCTGATTTAGACTTTTCAGAGATACCATGAAATATACCAGAATAAATAAAAAATTCTAAATGAAATGAGTGAAAAAGAAAAAAATTAGTAAAATACAGTGTATGAACCTTTTTTCAAAAGCAGAACAGCTGTAAAGAACATAATTGGGACAGTTGGGGACAGTGGAAGATGGATTCTGTAATAAATAGGGTGGACTTGTGTATTGGGCAATACTATGTACCCCCAAGTCCTCACGTACTTTTGATGGGGCTAAGTCCGGTGCTTGCTTGTGATAGGTTGGTTGTCTAGCACCGGGACTGATGATGTCAGTGCTACGCCTGCCCATGGGTGGAGCTGAGATAATGTAAAGGAAGGCGGGTCTTCCTCTTGCACTTCTGTGCTTCCGCCCTCTCTCTCTCGCCAGTGCGCCTTGTGGCTTGCAGCCACCATGAACTGTAGCCCCACCACCCCATGCTGACTTGGAGCCAACTAATGGACTGAAGCTCCCGAGAAACTGTAAAAATAAACCTTTTCTTCCCTAATTTTGGGTGTCAGGTATTTCGTCTTGGCAACGAGCGAAGAGTAACCAAGACAACCCATGACTTACAAACGTAATTCATTCCTAGGGCTGGTTGTAACTCAAGTTGTCAGTTGAAGGCTTTCACTCCTCTCGGCAGCCTTCAAAGTCTGTCCTGTATACAGGCAGATCTCAGTGTCTATAGTCATTAGCCCAGGATTTTTCAGTGAACCCCATACAGGAAAGGATGTTGTAATGTTCCTTCCAGAACTCTTTAAGGGTTACACCTGTATCTGAGATCATCTGGAAGCACAGCATTCGTTTCTTAGCTCAAAACCTTTGTTGTAAGTTAAAACTAAAATTCCAGTCATAACCCAAGTTGTTCGTGTGTCAGGCCAGTTGTAACACGAGGGTCCACTGTAACAGGATTGCATCCACATGGTCTTTTGTGACTATGGTAACAGCAGTATGGTTATACAGGAGGTCTTAAATGATAAATACCTACTGAAGTGTTGAGGGTGAAGTGTCACATCTACAGAGGGTGTTTTCTCCTTTAACCCTTTATAAGGGAATATTTAAAGCATGCCAGAAAAGCTTTAACATTGATTTTTTTGTTGTTGTTATTGTTATTTTGAGACAGGCTGGCCTTGAACTCATTTTGTAGCCTAGGCTAGCCTCGAACTTGCAGCAATTCTCCTGTCTTAGCCTCTTTAGTGCTGGGATTACAGGTGTGCAGCACCACACCTGGACAGAAAGGTTTTGAAAAACTTAAACCCTGATGTACATTAGTTGACATGTGGTGGTGGTAATGATTGTAAAAAAATATATGCCCAAACCTTGGGTTCAATTTGTGCTCTCAAGGAGTCTGCCTTCAGCATATGGCTTTGTTTTACATATTCTTATGACCGGTCCCCCTATAAGGTAGTGTTCTAGAAAGGTTCATTCCTCTTTCTCTGTCTTCTAGTTTGCCAACCATAGTTCGAGGAGGGACCATTGACAGATACTGGCCTACAGCTGATGGGCGTCTGGTTGAGTATGACATAGACAAAGTAGTATATGATGAAGACTCACCTTATCAAAACATTAAAATTCTGCACTCGAAGCAATTTGGAAATATTCTCATCCTTAGTGGGGATGTTAGTAAGTACTCCACCCCTGTCCTGATTGCCTCTAAGGTGATAATGTGTTGGATGATCGTGTTTTCCTTACAGGTACCATATCATAGATTGGTCCAAGTTTATCTCTGACACAGCTGTCTTTAGGATACACACGTACATCACATTACCCTGTGGATGGTCTGAGTTTTCATGTAAAGTTTGTTTTGATGTTGCTTTTTCTTGTGATGAGTAGTTAGATTGTATTTTTAAGTACAATTGCTTATTAAAAAAACACTCTTGTCATAGAAACATTCAAACCTAAGTACTGTATATACAGTAAGTCTCCCTGACTTAAGAATGAGTTCTGTTCTGGGAGAACATTTATAAGTTAGATTCCTTTGTAATCCAAAGAAGTGAGTCTTCTACAGTACATCTGTGAAGCTTACGCAGTATAGTTGTGAAAGTTTGCAACTGGAATGTTCCTAAGTCAGGGACTTACTGTAAGTTAGTATGGTAAACTCACGTGTACTCATCATGAAGCATCAATAATTATCAGCCAATTGCTGGCCAGTCTTGTTTCACCAAAACTGTAGTCCATCTTGTCCTTGTCGTGTTTTTTTTTTGTTGTTGTTTTTTGTTTTTTTTTTTTTGTCTTTTTGAGACAGGGCTTCACTATGCAGTTCAGGCTGGCCTTGAACTCACAGTGATCCTCCTGCCTCAGCCTCCCAAGTGCTGGGGTTACAGGCATACGCCACCATGCCTGGCTATCTTACTATTTTGAAACAACTGCCAAACGTCACATTATTTCATCTGTGAAGATGTTAGTGCATTTAATTATCCATATCAACACATTGTTAAGACTGAATTTTCTTTGCAGTGATTGATGCTGTTTGTGTTAGGTATTAAGTGCACAGGTGCTGACCTTTCTTACATGTTACTGACAATTTTGAGATTGAAGATTTAACATTTTAGCACTTTCTGGGGTTGTGAGGTCAGGTGGTTTGTGTACTTGGGAGGAGTCACCATTTGGATTTCTGTTTCTCCTCCCTAGATTTGGCAGAGAGTGATTTGGCATATACCCGGGCCATCATGGGCAGTGGCAAGGAAGATTACACTGGCAAAGACGTACTGATTCTGGGAGGTGGAGATGGAGGAATATTATGTGAAATAGTCAAACTGAAACCAAAGATGGTCACTATGGTAGAGATATCCTTTGTTGCGTAAGAGAACACGTTTAGTGGGTTTGTTTTGTTTCCTTTCTTCCTTTTGTATCTTCAACTCAAGTCCCACAGACTTAGCACAAGTGTGTTACATAGAGTACCTGGAGCAAACATTTCAGCTTAGTACTAGTAGCTTTTTATGTGGCCACCAACAACAAAGCAAAGATAATGCAGTTGAGGATTAGACGGTGGCTTTCATACCCTATCTGCTGCTTAGAACTTCCCTAAGCCAGTTTTATGAGAAGAAAAAAAAATTCAATTCTTTTTGTGTATTCTTAGTGTGAAAATAAAAATTACAATTTTATCTTAATATTAATTTAGGATACTCAAATTTGTATTATAAAACTTTTATGTTTGTTTTAACCTTACTTTTTACTGTTTTTTTTCCGCCGGTACTAGAGATTGAACCTAGAGCCTCATGCATGGTAGGCAAGTGCTCTACCATTGAGCTACACTCCCAGCCTTAACCTTTCTTTTTAAAGTGTTACTGTTTTCAGAAGTCTTTGATATATACACATTCTCCTTAACATGTTTTGGACATTGACCAAATGGTGATTGATGCATGTAAGAAATACATGCGGAAAACATGCAGTGACGTCTTAGACAATCTGAAAGGAGACTGCTATCAGGTAATTTATTTTTTCCTGTTAATGTATTTGTAAGTCAGCTGATAATGTATTGTTTTTGTTTTTTGGTTTTTTTGAGACAGGTCTCGCTATGCAGTTCAGGCTGTCCTTGAGCTCGCTTTGTAACCCAGGCTGGCCTCGAACTTAAACAATCGTCATGCCTCAGCCTCCTGAGTGCTGGGATTACAGGCGTGTGTCACCACGCCCGGCTCTGATAATGTATGTTACTGGTCAGAATTGTAGCTTCTTAACCCAGCATTTAGCATATTTTTGGTTAAGAAGATACTGTCTTTTTATGTGAGTTAAATGTGTATTTATATTTCCGGTAGATATATACAGATAATAAAACAGAATCCTTCAACTTCAGATTCTCTGAATTAAAAATCCTATTAATTATTTTTTTCTTTTTTGCTGCTGGGATCAAATTTAGGGCCTGTACATGCTTCACACACTCTACCACTGAGCTCCATCCCTGCTCACATTAATTATTGTATACAAGATACCATGTATTTTTTTATAACTTGGCAACCACCACCTTTTGTCTCTATCCTGAGTAATCTCTTTGAGTCTTTGTCTTTCAGATGAAATTTGGATATTTAATTGGCACGTGTAGTTGGTTAAAACGTTTGAGGTGGGAACAATTTCTTTTAACAAACAGTTAATTTCTGTCCTAAATTCTACTGTGCTTAAAAGTTGACCAATTATTATGATATGTAGAATTCATTTTTTATTGTCCTTTTTTGGATGCATAGTTTTGGTTCCCATACCTGTAGGGCTTTTTAGAATAAGATATCCAAGCAGAAATTCATTTTAACAGATTCTTAAATGTGTATCTCCAGATTTATAAACAATTTAGACAGAGAGCTTTAATTTAATATGTAAATTATTTAACACCCTCTCCTTAATGTGCATATGTATATGCATCTAAATTTGATTTCATGGTACAGGCATGTTAATTTCTTAAAGTTGAAAAAATTCTACCCATATTAAAAGGATGTTGCAATTGTTTTGTGGGCCAGAAGGATAGAAAAATACACACTTAGCTCATACTATTTGAAAGTGTAAGTGTGGTGAATTAATGTTCTTTAGAGTACTTAGAGAGTTGTTGCATAGTGAGCTCAAAGGTAACATTATTTACAAGTAATAGATGAGACCAGCACTGGGGAGGCTGAGGTAGGAGGAGCATTGTGAGTTCGAGGCCGGCTTGGGCCACAACACGAGTGCAAGGCCGGCCTGAACTACATAGTGCGACCCTATCTCAAAAAACTAAGGCTGGGAGTTTGGCTCAGTGGCTTAAGCGCCTGCCTGGCAGGTGTGAGGTTGTGAATTCGATTCCCAGAGCCACCAAAAAAAAAAAATCAGGCATGTTGTTTAATTCTCACACCTATGCCTCGTGGACATTATTTCTATTATAAAAATGAAGGTGAAACTTAGATAGTTTAAAGGTAATTAATTGAAGGTTGTAGAGTAACCTTAGAGGAGTATCGCACGAAGTCCTGCTCCCCTCCCACCATGAGCTTTTTTGTGAGTTTCTTACATGAATTAAGAAAAGACCAGAAGTGCAGGCCCAAGGCATCAGTATGGTTGAGTTGTTGACTATAGAGGCCAGATGTAAGTCGGACGAATGACCAGTGGCCTGAAAAGCAACCTTTTGATCTAAAAATTGAAGGCAGGGCACAAGTAGTGACCCAGTTGGATATCTGAGGTGAGGGAAAAGTACTCTTTGTGTGTGTTTTAGTGCTCAATAAATAGGTGTTGAAAGATTCTATGTTATAGGAACCCAGAGTAACAAATCACACCTTGTTTTTATACAAAGCTGGGCTAGAGGGCATTGGTGCCCAAGCGCACCCCCGCAACAGCACAGCCACCAGGGGGAGCCTGGAGTATTCTCTAGCTGAGAGTTTTCCTGAAGCTCTCAAGGCATGGGGGACTGGGTGTAGGGGACCTTGTCTGTGGGAAAATACCCACCTTAACATCCTCCCTTAAGGGCAAGCAGCCCTTTGTCCACTAACATACTACCATTGAAAACATTCCAAGTCTTTCCATCATTTGAAACGCAGATACACTCAATGTTCATTTAGAAAATAGAAAATGTTCCAAAGCATCATTATTTTTATGATAGAGTAAAACCTTAATACTGAAATAAATGCTGAAAGAAACTAAAGATTTATTATATATATATATATATATATATATATATACACACACACACACAAAATTTTGAAGTAAAATAGTTAAATCTAACAACTTAAAAAATCTGTAGCACATCCAAGTAGAAGGTGGTTCAGACATGTAGAGATGTGAACTTTAAGAAATATGTTAACATAATTATATAAGTAAAAGAGTAAGATAAAATCAATAAATGACAAACAGTTTGAGTATACTTAGCAGTAATTCTTAATAAAAAAGTCTGTAGGTGAAATGACATTACCATAGAGAGAATCACTGAAACAGAAACTAACAAACTGAACTGGACAGTTGCAGAATACAGTAAGTGGAAAGAGCCATTCCACTGCAGCTAAGAACAAAATTAACATACTTATTATTACCTGTGTTCAATATTGTTTTGAAGCAGCTAATATAGTAAGGCAGAAAGATGGAAAAAGTAATTGCTGATGATAGAAATTTTGGATAACTTACCTAGAAAATTAGCAGGATTCATGACAGTTTGATAAAGTGATAGATAAGCACTAAATTTTTTTCTCTGTGCTAAATGCTGAACAGCATGAAAGGAAATGAGGGATGGGTACAAAGGGCATCCTATTCAAAGTAATAATCAATTGCTAAATGCCTAGGAATCAGTAAGAGTGGTATTGTGAAACTGATCTGAATCAAAGTAAGATCTTAGACATGAACACTATGTGGAGAAGCATATTGTATTTCTTGCATAAAAATAATAGGACATTGTCTTTCTTCCAATTACAAGTAATTCCAATCAGAATCCCAAGGGAGGGTTTAAAATTAGCCCAACTGATTTTAAATTTCATTTGTAAAAATAAGTAAGAATAGCCAAATCATAGTTAAGGGAGATTTGTCCCATTGACTGTTAGTTTTACTCTAAGGCGCAGAAATCAGATAGGACGTATGTCACAGAACCACATACAGGAATGCCATGGGAACTTGAACATGGCTGAGTATTATTCCTGTGCACACTGCTAGTTTATAGCCTAAGATGCACTTCAGTTTACTTGGGAGATTGTTTCATTGATTTAATAAGCAGTGCTGGCATATTGGGCTATCCATCTAGTGAGGAGAAAGTTAGCAACCTAGAAACTGTAGAAAGAGGAATTCAGCAGCTTAAGTTTGAGGTATAAAAACTAGAACATTTAGGAAAATTTAGAGTATTTGCCCTTAGAGTTGGGAAGTACTTTAAAAAGCAAGACACTCATACTACTAATGGTGTTTTGTTGTCATTACCAAGTGAAAAGACAAATGAGAGAAAGTACTGGTAACAGACATGTTTGGGAGTTAATCCCTGAGTAATACAAAGAATTCTTACAATTTAAAATTTAAAATTGAAGTGAGCTGAGTTGAGTGTTAAGGATGTGAACTGGTGCTTCTCAGAAGAGCAGAGTCAAATAACCTGTGAGAATAGCACAAGATGCTCACGCCTCTTGGTGACCCAAAAAGTTCATTTGAAAGCATTAGCAGCAGACTTGGCAGAATTTAGGAGGGGGACAATACCCTATGTTAGGGAAGACGCAAGGAAACCACTGCTTGTGTGAGCTCTGGTTGGAGTATGAATTGCTATCAAAACTCAAAACTAACCCACACATGCACTGGCCCACAGACAAAGACATCAGCATGAGGAGATTTATTCTGACTGTTTGTAGAGGCCAGTGCTTGGCATTGACAAGAGTAAAATGTTTTTCATGGTAATTTAAGAAATAAATTTTGTCATTATGTGGAAAAATGTTAGTTAAAAATGTCCAAGTTCAAAATGTGTGGATCCAAGTTTTACAGAAGAGAACACAAATTTGTGTTTCATGTGTATGTGTATATTTTAAGAATTCATATAAGCATGTGGAAAAATTATGAGCTTATCAAATGGGAGTAGCGTTTGCATTATAGACATCTAGGGGATTAGTATATTGTCTTCGCTTAGTTGAACTTGGATGATGTATTAAGTGAAGCAAGTTATAAAACAACAGTGAAATTCTTTTCAAAATTATAACTGACAAAAATACAAGATGTCATAGGGAATTGTGGCAGTCTTTTGATTTCTAACTTGTTATATGTGAATTTTTTTGTTATTACTAGAAAACTAAAAGATGACAATATCTTCTTGTCTTAGGGTTTTGCCTAGAGCCAAATAATGTCCCCAGATACTTCAAAGAAAAGGCAAACTGCAAACTCCAAAGTTCCAAATTTATTTCCCATATACAGTAGTAGTCTTCCCTTATCCTCGAAGAACACGTTCCCAGACTCTCAGTGGGTGCCTGAAATTGTACAGTACCAATCCCTATATATGCCATATCTTTGCCTATACACACATGCCTATGATAATGGTGTAAATTAAGTACAGTAAGGGAGTAAGCATAACTACTACTAATAAAGTAGGATAGTTATAAGAATATACTGTAATAAAATCGCCATCATCACTATTCTTGTGCTTTGGCGCACTTGTTAAGTACAATAAGGGTTACCTGAGCATATGCACTGTGATACTGCAGCAGTCTGATAACTGAGACAGCTGCTAAGTGACTAATGGACGGGTAGTGTGTACAGGGTGGAGACTTGACGAAGGGATGATTCATATCCTAGGTGAGGTGAGGCTCACCATGCTAAACAATTTAAAACGCATGAATTTTCTTTCTGGAATTTTCCATATAATACATTCAGATCAAGGTTGGCCCTGGGACATTGAAGCTGTGTATAGTAAAACTATGAAACGGAGGGACTACTATGTTTACTATGTAGGATCTGTGTGACAGTTCCAGCCCTTAACTGCTGTTCTCTTTCCTTTGTGACTCTTCTGTGGTGAAGCTGATGTTTAGGGCATGACTTTATTATCAGCAGTACTTAGACTATTTGTGAAACCATAAATCATTCAGTGTTTAGAAGAAGAAAGTAGAGGAAAGCAGAGCTAGGAAAGGCAGTCTGGATGAAAGTTAGAAGTATGAACTCATTTTTGGTGTATTTGTTGCCTGTTTCTTATTGAGTGTTTTTGGGCAAGCTATGTAACCTTGCTTAAATTAGTTTCTACCTGTAGAGTTGTTTAGGTGAGACTAAGAGACGTCTCAGGCATCCAGTGGACACTTAATTTTTGACTGTCACAGACATGGGTGGTCTTTGTACATGTGGCAGGTGCTGTGGATGCAAGCTATATACATAGCTTGCACTTTCTCCCCTTCCCCTGCAAGCATTGTTTAACTACATCCACATGTATTGGCTTACTCATATCTCATTCTCTCTGGCAGGTTCTAATAGAAGACTGTATTCCAGTACTGAAGAGGTACGCCAAAGAAGGGAGAGAGTTTGATTATGTGATTAATGATTTGACTGCTGTTCCAATCTCCACGTCTCCAGAAGAAGGTAGGTTCTGTTTTGTATTGTTAACTGAGATTATTGTTCATGGAAACATTTTCTCCAAATGAGAGCAAAAGGATCTTAGAGATGGTCTAGTTACGTTCTTTCATTTTATAAAGAGAGTTAAACTGAGGCCCATGGTGGAAAGGTGGCTGGTATGAATTTGACTTTCATTCCTGTTCCATCATTAAATGAGTGAATTAACTCAGCCACTAGGAAAAAAAAGAAACATTAAGTAAAATGTCTCATAATCATATCATTTGGACATTACATTGTTTGATAATTTGTTTAAATTATGTGATTTTTTACCTATACTGGGACAAGCTGCTCATTAAACACTAGGATAGAGATACTCCCCCTTCTCAAGTCACATAGCCCAAGTCTTTGCTGCTGTATGCTTTCTGTTAATATTTTCTCTCCAAATGTGACTACCTTTTTAGTTTGCAAAATAGGATCCCAACCTGATGACCCTTGTAGAGTCTCCAGACATGTTGTTATATTCCCTCTTAAGGCAGTTTTCTTTAAGAGGTCAAACACTGCCATTGTGTTGGATCACTGTCTCTTAGGGATGGGGAGAAGGGGATGGAACCTAGTCCCTTGCACATAATAGGCCAGTGCCTCACCACTGAGCTACACTGCTAGCCCTTTATACCAGATCTTTATTGGTGGCGTGAGAACCGTGTTGAGTGGATGACTATCTGATTTTGACCTTGGTGTTTATGTGTGGCATGCATGTGAGGTACCAGCTATGTGACTATGTATTATTGTTCTGAACAAACTTCAAATATTGGATGGGTCTCAATGAATTCATTGCTTTTTCTTCCTTGTTTTATATTGTTGAGTACCAGTATCAATATTTGATGATTGACATTTTTGATGCATGCAAACCTATATTTGTACAACTTAATTTTTTAACATCTAGATTCCACATGGGAGTTTCTCAGACTGATTCTTGACCTCTCAATGAAAGTACTGAAACAGGATGGGAAGTATTTTACACAGGTAGGCGATTTAATTTTTTTCCCTAAAATTATCAGTGAGAATTTCGTATTTTAAAATTTGAATGTATATTCTTCAAGTTTCTGTTAAGGATAGAATAAGCACCATTGGATTGTGTTCTTTCAGGCAGTTGGTTTCTAAATGTCCGAACTTTTGTATTTTGGGAATGAATGAGTTCTTAACAGGAACCAAAATTTATCCTGATTCCTCAGACCTGGTCTCTGGCTGTAGTATGAGCTACTGCCACCAGATGGAGACACAGATTATTATTATTATTTTTTCTTCCTCATCTAGAAGACTTCATTGCAAAAAGCCGCTTTAGCCACATACTCTTGATAAACAGCTTTGCCTGTAGTATGAGCTACTGCCACCAGATGGAAGCAAATTGTGGTGTTTTACTCACTTTCTGGGGGATCCTTAATTTTCAAAGAAAATTTGAAGGTCTATTATTTCTTGATGTCTGTATAAAATATTTGTATACGCAAATATTAAAATACTTATTGGGGACACCCTGAGACTATTAATCTTAAGTGAAATAAATCAGATACAAAGCTTAAATATCACATGGTTTCTCTTATGAGTATAAATAATTTAAAGAGCAGAATAAAAGATAGGTAAGAGAAAACAGATGTGTTGCAAAATGGAAAAATGATCTAGAGATGGAGGAAGAGGGGATGAAAGGGAGGGGAAGGGGAAGGAAAAAGAATTAGGATTTGTTACATACATGCACCAGCTCCCCACAAGGAATATATCATTCTGTATTGCGAACATGTACCAATGAAAAGTAAAATTTGATTTTAACTGTTGTATAAAACCATAAAAATCATATATACTATTGGGGGTACCATGTGGTCTTTTGATACATGTATACATGGTATAGTGATTGAATCAGGGTAAGTATCTGTCTCCTCAAGCCTGTGTCATTTCTTTGTGGTAGAAACATTCAGAATGTTTTCTTCTTTTTTTTAATGTGCAGTTGATAGTTTTGCTCCATAATCACTCTACTGTTCAATAGCACTCTAGAACTTCTTACTTGTATCTACTACTGTAACTTAGTACTCATCGATCAACTGCTTTTTAAAACAACAAAGCATTAGTACATTTCAATATCAGGAACAGGTTTGAGGTCTTTATTTTCCCAAGGTGGTGCTTGCCAGCAGACCTTATCCTACCCTGCATGTTCTATGGAATCTGAGGTGAATAATACTGAAAACAAATCAGCAGCTTCTGTACATTCTGACCTAGGCTCTAGCTTGTCCTGTTTCTCTCCTCTTCTCACTGTATTCAAGAGCTGCGGACATACAGTGATTCATCACGGACTTTGCATTTGTTGAAAGGCTTGTAAAGCTTCCAGGAGAGCAAATAACTGTCTAAGCATGGATATTTGCCCCCTGATATGTAGAAGTGATCTTTTAAACACATTCTAAACTTGTTTCGATTTATAGCAGGTCTGCAAACTGTAGTTCACATCTTGCCTCCTACTGTTTTTGTACTTTTCGCGGCACACGACCGTGCCTGTTTATAACATAGTGTCAGCGGCAGTGAGGAATAGTAGTATGAGAGAGGCTGTACGATTTGCACAGCTTCAAGTATTTTCTGTCTGGCTCTTTGCAGATGGATTTAGCTGACCCTGTTTTATAAGGTATCTTCAGTAAATCCTGCTCAAACAAAGGCTTCTTACTATAACAGCAACCTGGATTCAGCAAACTGGCCTTTTTTTGTCAACAGGTATTTCTTAAGCAGAGCACACCTATAGCATTTTTTTTTCTTTCACAGTTCTGCAAATAGGAAATCACATGCAGGTTAAGTTGAGGTGGGATATGAGGCTCTGGGATCTTTAACCAAAAAGAGAATGAAAAGAAGTTAGGTACAGTGGTATACTCTTGTAATCCTTGCTACTTGGGAGGCTGAGGCAGGAGAATCACTAGTTGCAGGTCAGCCTGGACAGTATAGTGATAACTTGTTTAAAAAAACAAAGCAAAACAAACAAACAAAAATAGAGGAGCTTCAGTTGGTTTGTAGGAGACAAAAAAAAGGCATTAGAAAGTATGCCTTGTTTTCTTTTGTTTTGAATATTTGCCTGGTTGACTGCCTCTAGTATCTTCGAATAGAAGACCAGTAGGAATGCTTGCTTAGAATATCACCATAGTCCATTTGTAAATATTAGAGACCCAGATAACTTGTATTTGCCAACTGACTTACCAGAAGTCACAAGTATTGTATGCTGTTTTCTAAGAATTATCCAAAATGTGTGTGTTACGGCATGTTCTCTGTCTTCACATTCATTACTGTGGGAAATACAGTTCTGTATTACCTAGGGATCATACTTAGGTCAGATGCATCTCACAGTGAGATTTATAGGGACTGAGAGGTGTAAGCTTTTCAGAAGCCGTACTCGAGTCAAGAAGCAGGTTGGTCTACTCAGGGTGTATTGGTATAGTCACCATAGTGTGATTTTTTTGGTCCTTTTTTTGGTACTGTGATTGAACCTAGGACCTTGCACAATATCAAGTAAGTGCTCTATCACTGAGCTTCTTCCTCCAGCCCTTGGTTTTGTTTTGTTTTGTTTTGATCTGCCAAGTGACATGCTTGAGGGATATACTTGATTCTTGCCATGCCCACGCCTCCTTGCAGGAATGTGTAGCTCAGAATCAAAATAAGGTTAAAGATAGAATGAAAATGTTGTGTGGTAATTTATAAATGCCAAATGTTCCTGCCCCAAACTGCTTATATCACAGTGAAGAGTTTGTATTGGTACTCATGTCACTGTGGCTGCTTGAATGCAGCCTTGTCAGTGTGCCATGAAGCTGCGGAATGTGTTGTAGAACTTGTAGGAATTGAGCTGGCCCAGGAGGGCCAGTAGAACTCAAATTGGGGCTGGGTTGCTTTTCTGATGTAGGAGGCAGGTCCTTGGAATTGAGCACCTGAATTTTTCTCCCTTACACCTTATGTAATACATACAAAAATTTATATGTAACATGGATGTAAGTTACAATGCAAAAGTATTAGCAAACTTCTGACCACTCCCACCTCACTTCAACTGGATGTTGTCAGTACCCTTGACACATTTGTATTCTTCAATATCTGCTGCTTTCTCAAAGTATCCCATTCTTGGTGTCATTAAAAAAATCCCTATATCTTCTTTATAGATGATTCATATAGGTATTATTTCTCTTATTATTTATTTATGCTTGCTTTGAATTGTATAAAAAGGTGTTGCTATAGATGTATTCTGTACCTGCCTTTTACATTACAGAAACGGTATGTGCTAAGTTTACAATATGCAAACAATACAGAAATCTATAAAGTAAAACAAGTGTCATTTATACCTAATATGGGGCAAGGACAACTGCCCAGTGGCAAGGAGAACTGCCGAGAATTGAAGCTGCTGAATTGCGATTTAACTCCTAGTTTTTGCTCCGTCCCCTTGTCCCATGTCTTCCTTTTGTCCTTAATGAGTGACTGATTCTTTGCTATTAGATTTTATTTTGTGCATCTTCCATGTATCTTTTTTTTTTAAAAAAAAGAAAAAAAAAGTTCCTTTTAAGTAGACTGGAAAGTGAAATGTATCACATTACTTTTTTGGGGTGAGTCTATTTGTGGAGTTTGTTCTTTTCTTTTTAAAAACTGCTGCTTGACAGTGTTGGGAAAGAGCAAATTGAAACTTTCCCATTTCCTTACCACATTCTCTGTAAGGAGTTCCTTCCTTCCATATTCTCTCTTCAGATAGTGTGGTGTCAGTTTTAAGATGGCAGGAAAAACCTTTCAGCTGTTCACCTTGGTGGCATTTCTACTCTATAGCTTCCGCAGTGGTGATGTGTTCTAAAAACAACCAGGCAGTGTTTTCTATTTATGAATTGTAAATTACACATGTGGTGTTTACGTGCTCTCATGGTGAACTTGATGTTGAAACCAAATTATATGCTGGTGAAGGGCATTTTGGTCAAACCTCACTGCAAGACCCTAGATGATGGGTCATTAAACAGGCTGGCGCTCAAGGATGACATCATGCTGAGCAAATGTGCTAGGTTAAGACCACCAAGGCCAGCTCTTGGAAGATATCTAATCTCTCATCCGTGGCTGACTAACCTGGTTTTGGAATGCCATTCTCAGAAGTTCTTACATCATAAGTTGCCTTTATTTGTAAATAAGTCTCAATTTGTATTGTACTTAGCTATTTTGAGACAAATTCATTGTAGAGTTCTTGAGAAAGAGTGGTATCAGCACATGGATTTGATAGTCTTCTGAATGCTACAAGTTTCAGTGTTAAAAAGAACTAGGTGATATTAAATACCCATCTTCTTTTCTGAATACAGCATGGAAAGCAAGTGGGAGAAAATTGGACTAAAATGGGGATAAACCCTGCCCCCAGAGATATTAAATCGAAACTAAAATCTCCTGTGATTCTTGTGCACATTAAAGATTGAGAAACACTGCTCTAGAACTAAGCAGATAATACATCCATACAGCAACTTTACTGTGTTTTGGCCAGCATCTCTGATTCTCTCACTTTTTTTCTTTCATGGTCACAGGATAGCTGCTGCAACTTCAGATGTTCCATCTGGGTTATAAACTAGAAGAGAGTTGAAGTGGCCAGTCACTCTATTTTTGATTGTTCAGAATCAAAAGCTTTCCCAGCCCGCTTCCACAGTATTTCATTAACCACCTCTAACTGCCAAGGAGACTGAAAAGTAATAATCAAAAAGGGAGAAAAGTTATTACAATGAAGTCAAGGGAAGGAGTACAACTGGAGGTGGTGATGTAGCTCAGTGGAAGAATGCTTGCTCTCTACCTCCCTCTCCAAAAAAAAAAAAAAAGGCAAAGCAGCTCCAGGTTATCCTTAGCATATGTATCTTAGGTGAACTTCTGTTGTCTGATGCCTTAAAATCAGTCACAGATTTGGGGGAAAGGAAAGCACAAGGTGTAAGTACAGTTCCATGTCAACATTTTAGACTCTCAGAAAGGTTGCAGTGTAAACCATTCTGGAAATCAGGAACCTTATCTTTTTGATACTTCATTTTCAGCACAACAGTGATCATTATTGAAAAAAATTACTTTGAGCGGGTTATGTGTGTGACTCTTTGCCAGATTGCATGATGTGGATACAATGAACTGTGTCACTAATGAGAAATTGGTCTCACTGCTTTCTATTGCTTCATACTCTTAATAATTCGAAATAGTTTTGTAAATGAAGTAGAAGGAGAATGAGCTAATGAGATTATATTCTTATCTTATTTTTAAAGATGAACTTTTATCTCAAGCTGGAATTGTTCTTCATTAAAGACTTTCAAATGCGTAGGATTCAAGAATTCCATTGTTTGTGTTTCTCTCTTTGATTTAGGGGAACTGTGTGAATTTGACAGAAGCCCTGTCGCTCTATGAAGAACAGCTTGGGCGCCTGTATTGTCCTGTGGAATTCTCAAAGGAGATCGTCTGTGTCCCTTCATACTTGGAATTGTATCCTTTGACCACGATGCTGTATTGCTGATCAGAACACCCAAGTAATCCAATGCCAGTCTAACATTTTAAATCCTAATAATAAACAGAATTAGCTTAATAATATATAAAACTCCAAGTTATCAAACTTGGCTGGGATCTCCTTGGTGACTTTCAAAGAAAACACTGATTGCTGAGTCCACTCACAGGGACTCTGGGGAGTGGCTTCCAGGTGGTTTGAATAATTAAGTACCACTGGCCCAAGGCAGTGATTCTCAAAGGCTTCCCATGCCTGCTGTGTTACCAAGAACTGTTTAGATATGCAAATTCTCAGCAGAGGTTCTCAAAGGAACCAGACCTGCTGGATCACCTGAGAATTAGTTAGATAAGCACATTCTCAACCCCCCCCCACCAATCAGAAACATGGAGGTGGGTCCAGTGTCCTAGTTCAAAGCTTTCAATGTCTTGACACTGCTCTAAGCCATACAGCTTTTCACCCATCTTTCAATTTGTAGGCCAACACACAAATATTAAGCGAGGCCCATTCTGCCTTGAATTACCTCTTTTCATTCCTTGACTCCCTGTCCAGATGGGTATTTTACACTGTTTGGAAGAAAGCTAAACCCTGAGGATGAATATCCCAACGACATGTGCTGCAGATAGCCTTCCTGACCTCCATATGCTGTACATGCCATCAAAATGAGTCAGGCAATTGATTGTGACTTCCTTAATGTTTTCTCTTCTTAATTATTATTTTTAATTTAAAAAAGCAAATGGAAAATGTATATTTTGATGAGCTAGGGTGTTATTTTTTTTGAAAGTCAGCTGAAGGACAATTAGACAGAACAGCAAAGACTGCGAAATGCACTGACCCCCTAGAATGTGATTTTTGTTACTTTTTATTTCTGTGTGGGTTTTTTTGTTTTGTTTTGTTTTGTTTTGATTTTGGTAGAATTTAAATTTGGACCTTTGGAGGAATGAACATCATTGTTTTGTTTTGGAGGGAGGTTCTTGATGGTTTTTAAAAAATTGACTTAGATTTTAAAATTTGGTGCTTTTAAGAAAGTTAAAAATGAATAGCAATGCTTCAATTAAAGTTATAAAAGTGATACTTCATGTGTTCTGTTTTATTTCAGCCCAGTTCCCTCGTTCAGCTCTGATGCGTAGAAATTGAAAACACTTATAAGAAAATGCATGTACCTCTCAGATTGGTATTTTTTGTTGGTTAACAGTCTACATTAAAGATTAGCTTGTATTAACTGAGGTTGTTTCAGAGACATCACGAGATTATCCTGTTTTATTTATTTAAAAAGAAGTAGTATAGGGTGTGTGTGTGTGTGTGTGTGTATAAAATCAATGAAATCAGTTTATTTTCATTGAATTTGCAGGTATGCAAAATGTTAAAAGTGAAACATTCAGTATCCATTTTGAGATAGGATTAGCGTCAACACAGAATATTCTTCCTTCCAAAGTAGGAACAAATGGTAAAGTATGTAAGTAACAAGTGCTTTAAGAATGAGTATAGGTCTCCTTCTTTTGTTGTGTCCTTTTTTATTGAATTGGCATGGAAGAAGAAATGATACTGTAGAATAAAAGGAGCTAGAGTCACATTGGAACTAGATAAGTTTATGCAATATTTTCTTGTGCTTAAAACTCACATTGGTGAACATCCTTTCCATTTCTTCTGACTCTTCGGTAGTGCTTCACAAAACCTCTATCTATTGTATAGAATTTAAAATGATGGTGCTGTTACTATTAGAATACTGTTTGTGGTCAATAGAATTTTTTTTTTCATTTTAGAAATGAAATCAGTGTGCTCACTTAGCACATATACTAGAAAAGAAATCAAATATATCTACTATTTGGATACAGTGTTATTATAGTGTGGATATGACCTTGTACTTGAAGACTAGCTTGAGGCTAAGGAAACAGATCTGCTGATAAGTCTGGTGATCTAGGCCCTGCTAAGAACTGAGAGGTAGAAATAAATAGGGATCAGATTGTGCCCAGTCATAGAAATTACATTTGGGTGAAAATAAGGAAATGGTATACGAGAACAAAGGAATGGAAAGGTAAATACTTTTATCTTGGCCAATAATAGTGAATTCTGGCCTGGCTCATCTCTTTGTATTGGAGAAATGATGCTGTCTGATTGAGATGTCATTGTTGCTGTTTTAAAACAAAAGTGTGCAAACAGAACTCTTGAAAACTGAAAGCCATCTCTGCTTTTGCTGCCTTTTAAAGCAATGTTGAGATCTAGTATGTTATTTTAATGGCTGTGGTGTTTTACAATTTTCAAGTCTCCTTTATAATGGGTTAATGTACTGTAATATCCTATAGCTGCTTTTTAATGAAAGATGAGAAATATGGCTGTAGTTTATATTCTGTTCAACACCTCAGCAGATACCAAGAATTGATTTATTTAAAAAAATGAAATGCTGCTTTCTCTTGAGAATGTGATTGAATATTTATAAAACTTGATTAATGGTGATCCAGTTAGGCCAGAGGAAGGCCAAGTTGACGGTGCTTTTTAATGTACTAGAGCACTGCCAGTATCTAAATAAAAATGTACTGTTCCTTCTATGTGATTTGAGTAGTCATGTCCTTGCTTGCATTAACTATTGCTGACACAGTTTGCGTTTGTCTCTGTCAGTAAATTGTTCAATTTCATTCCGTTCCCCTGACTCCTGGGAGAGGGCAGGGAATTGTGTGTGAGGGTGTTGTGTCATATGTCATCAGCCTCCACTTGAGGCACTGGAACTATGTTACTTAAAGTGCAGTGTATCACCCAGCTCTTTATTTTTCTAAGCACTTTAGCTGAACTTTTCTCAGAGTAAGACTTTCTCAGAGAAGGCATCAGCAGTGTGCTGATTTTTATTGTGACACATTTTCCTTCTCTTGTTACTAATACGAGCTGCTCTGTGACCTGAAGAAACACTTCACCTCCTTCATATCGCACATCTGCCACATATCTTTGTGCCAGATAATCCCTGATATTGCTGTTGCCTTTAGCTATTAAGCCACATTCACTTACGTTGTCTTGCTCAGGTTTAAAACAGCTTAGTGAATGAAATAGTAATATCACTGAGTAGGCCAGCAGTTCTGTGTGAACATCCTGTGATCAGTCACAATGTAAATCTAGGTTCTAATATTCTCAGTTTCCAATGTGGAATCTTTCATCAGGGGTTCTTAAACTTTTTTGTACCTTGGACTCTTTTGGGAGGTGCCTGATGAAACTCGTGGGCTCCTTCTCAGGTGCATCTTTAAAATATATAAACTAGATATGATTACAAGGAAATGAGTTGTATTAGTTTTCAAAAATTTATAGTTTACTATTTGTGCTGCTTTATTAACTTGTTGCCTAGCCAAATCAAGTAGTGGGTCAAATGCCATAACTAGCAATGAGCATATTTATAAGATCCATAGCAACTGAAATGTGATAAGGTATCTGATTTCTCTTATTGACAAAGTTATATGAACTTCTAGTACTAATATACTAACATAGTTTGTCACCTATGTTCATTTCAGAGGAAATGTTAAATTTCACTTGAAAGGTTAGTGACGAGAAAGATACAAGTATTTTCCGACCCAGATTGATAGATGAACAGAACTTTGTCGAGACCTTTGGTTAAGAGCCCCTGATCTTTATGCTTCTGTTGTTTTATTGGATTTGGGTAGCGAGGATGGTAGATGGGTTCCTTTACCCCTCTGTCAGAACCTCAGATCAACTCTGGCAGGTCAGTTGTCAGCTGGAACCATTAAAAATCTCAATTACCTGGTGCAGTCATTCCACCGATTTCTGCTTTACTCATTATTTCAAAAATGAGGAATAGAACATGAGCGAAAAATAGTCCAGTGGTTTTGGAAAGCTATTTGAATACTCTTGGATGCAATTTTGCTGAGAAATCAGATGATTAATGTAACTGGACAGGTATACTTATCTTTTGTATCTGAGGGTCCCCAGGACTGCCAAGCCAGCTCATTAATGCAGACAATTTTCACAGTGCAACAACCGACCATGTGATCATTTCAGTGAACAATTCCTTCGTGATGAAGCATTAGGGAATAGGTCCATCTCTCTGCAACTTTGCACAGGAATGTACCAGAAAAAAGTGAATCAGGGGCTCTCCTGGGTAAAAAAAGTAGGCTGAACAAGTCTATTTTGACAGAAGACCTTTAGTATCTAGAGGAGGAGGTTTGGGGTTACTCTGCCCCTTTTCCCAAAGGTGGAAAGCCCAACGTAGTAAAGACTTGGGAGTATCAGGTTTCTGTAGAGGTTGGCATTGATTCTAGAGTTAATTTTAGAGACTGTTCCTAGTTCCACGTATTGGGAAATCCTTATATCTTTCTTTGTTTGCAGCACTGAGACTTGCATCCAGGGCCTGTTGCATGCAACAAGCACTCTTGTGGCTGAGCTATATCCCTGATCCTTAGGAAATCCTTTTTTCTTGACTTTGTTGTAAGATGTTGTATATCATGGTTAACAATTGTAACGATAGTGTTGGATCATGCTAAGTGACTACACTATAATTGTCTACTTTCTAGATATTCTGCCTTGACCTGTTTTTCCTATATGTTCAAGTTAACTTTGCTACCTGAAATTCTGCTGTCCATCCTCCAGTGCTGTCAACATGTCTCTTAAATTGCCTGGTCCTTGGGGCTGGGGGTTCAGCTCAGTGGCACAAGCACCTGCTTGGCAAGTGCAAGATTGTGAGTTTGATCCCTGGTATGAAAAAAAAAAATTGCCTGGTCCTTCCACATTCTGTGCTGCGGTTTTCTCCAGTTTTATTAAATCTTTGTCTTGTGTCTATTATCAGTGTCTGTTTAAATGTTTCATGCCTGTAGATACCCTGTGTCTTGGTGGAAAGGGAGAGATTCCCGGTTCTGGGCCCTGACTCTGCAATTTAAGAACTGAAGGTTTTTGACTTACGTGTGGTAGGGGCAGGGGAAACAGGAAGTTCATTCCAAGTAGCCCCAGCAGCATTGGCTGGAATGCACACTGTAAAACAGCCCCCCCTCCCCGTCTTACTCATTTTTGACTTGTGCTCTGAGCATGGAGCCAGCCCTGGGGGAGTATTTCTGACCTGGGAGATTGAAGATCAAAGTTTACTGTAAAGAAAGGCATTTTAAGTAGAGCATGGAGGAAATAGGCTTAAGGAAATGACTCAAGGGTGGGGTTGTTCAAGGAAAAAAGCAGTCTATGCAGATAATTGGAGCAGTGTATGCTGTACCATAGTAAGGGTGTGGTTTCAGTTCCTGTGAATGCTGTGTTGGTGAAGGGTGCACTCAAGGCAAGAGCCTTGCCTCTTGGGTTCCTTCTTGGTGCATCCACAGGCTGATTTCAGAGCTGCAGAAACTTGGAAGGCGTTCAGCATTACACTAGGAAACTGCAGCAGTGTGTTGGAGTCACATCCCTTTTGGCTGGTGGCCAGTTCTGTGACTTAGTTTTCTTTTACCTTTTTTCCCGTGTGCTTGCTTTCTAGTAACCTCATCCTCAAACTGCTCCATTCCCCACTCATATTGAGTGGAGCTCCCACAGCAGGCCTCCACTAGGTCCATTGCAGCTGACAGAGGACTGTCCTTGGCTCTGGTGTCAGTGCCAGTCAGACTGTGGAGATCAGGTGCAGGGCCACACAGCTCATTCTGGCTGCTTGCTTTCAATTTGAGCACAGCCCATGGCTCCGGGCTCCCACTTGAAGGATCCAGAAGGGTTTGCACCAAAATAATCAAGCAGAGTAATGAATGATAAGCCATTCGAAAAATCTGAAATCTTGAGACTGTACATAAAAAAGAAACGAGGGACATAAATATACAAATTAAACAAATAGGTGAAGCTTGTGCTTACTGGAGAATGCTGAGTCAAGTGGTTAAGTTGGGAGGAGTGCTGGAGGTGAACAATAAGCATTTTGTCATCAGTGAAGACTGAGTCAGGCAAGAATTATCCATTGATGTTAAAATGGGAGAGTTTTTGACAAGAATGTTTACATGGTTTCAAAGTCTCCCACAGACTGAAGTGTATCAGCTTTATATTGCTCCTTTAAAAATTGCTGCAAAACTTGATTCCGTAAAATAACATAGTTCTGAGGGTCAGAAATCTGAAAGGAGTTTTACTTAAATTAAGGTGTTGGCAGGACAGGTTCCTTCTGGAAATTGTAGGAAAGAATCAAGTTTTGCCCTTTTAAGTTCTTAGAGACCACTGGCATTCTTTGAATGTTAGCTCCTTGCTCCAGTCTCAAAGCCATCAGCATAGCAGCTCCAATTCTCTCTGCTTCCAGTTGTCATGTTGCCTCTCTCTGACTCCTGTGTCCCTTTGGAAAGGCCACTTGTGATTGCATTTATGATCCTCCACTCACCATATCTGCAAAATCCCTTTTGCCATATTAATTAGCATTCGCACAAGGTTCTGGAGATTAAGGTATGGGCATTCTCAAGGGGAAGGGGAGCATTTATTCATCTTACCATGCATTGCAAGGGAAAAGTAACTTTACAGTGAATAAATTGAGCAGCACCTTGAGCAGATGACCAAAATCAAGAATCCGTCACCTCCTATACAGTATTAGGCTACAAATGCATTTCTTGAATCTAGCCACAAGGAACCTCAACCTCAGATGAGAAACCTCAGATGTTCTCATCTCTTAAGAACAACCCTAGTGCATTCTTCAGAAGTTTTTTGTTTTTGATTTTGGTTATGCTGGTGTTTGAACCCAGGGCCTCATTGGGCTAGGCAAGTGTGATAGTAACTGAGCTGCATCCCTAGCCCTTTAAAAAGTATTAATGTCAAAAAACACCATCCGTGAAAAGGTTCTGAATCAAACGAGGCTAAAGAGACATGACGACTGAATATCATACCTGATCCTAAGCTAAATCCTCAATTAGAGGGGAGAATGCTGTAAAGGACAGTATTGTCAATTGAAAAATTAGAATACAGAAAGTAATTTCACTTGTATTGGTGCTGAATATACTGAAATGAAATTATTTCCAAATAAAATGTTAAATGTTGAAAAAAAGAACACACTTAGCATGATTGGTTTCCTGTCTGCTGGAGGGACTTGCAAGTTTTTTGGACACAATAGAAAAATGTAACAGGAATAAAGTTTAAGAAATCTGTGTGGTACCCAAAGAAGCGTGCTGCAGCTTTAAGATCTAGTATCGGACAGATGTTTAAAAACAAAACAAAACAAAAAACAGTGAGAAGTAAGTATAAGAGTCATGTTCCCAAGGCCACAGAAGTCCCCATGGCTAAGTTTTGTCTTTGAGGCTTTCTAACTGTTGGCTACACAAAAGAAGAAACCCTAAGTGTGAGGGTTCCCTCTAAAGATTACTAAAGGTCAGAGGACCAAGGCTCTGCCCAGGATGTCTGTGGTGGGAGAAATAAAATAAGGGAGACCCAGCAAGGGGAATAGGATGTTGTGAAAGTTAGCTTTTTGGGCTTTCAGGGCCTCCGTGCTTAGAGACCAAAAGGCCCAAGGGAATGATCTTGTGTAAGACACTCCACTGTGTCTTTCCTGTTAAATGTGGCTGAGTCTGAGCTGCTACTAAGACACTGCTTTTTTTCTTTCTTTCCTAGTGATGGCAGATGAGAGGGCTGGAGACCAAGAGGGGATCTGAAGCTTGAGTTAAGACAAAAACCAAAACAAACAAAACAAAACAACCCATATTGTAATGTTTCAGATTTGAAAATGGAATCCTATTAGTAGGCTATTGAGTTAATTTTACAAGAAGGTCCTGAGGGCTTTGACAGGTTCTATTGGAAGGGAAGTTGTCCTGTCATCTAGAAACAGGAAGAGAGAAACTAGGGCAGTTTTACAACTTTAGTGAACATGAGAAATATTTGAAGATTTCCTTGAAATCGATTTTGTGAGTATTTCAGAGAGAGGGCTCAGTCTGCAATTCTCACCATCTTACTGATAGATGTTGATGCCACCAGTCTGTGGACCATACCTTGAATACTGGTCGGTGGATTATTGCATGGGTCACATTACAGAAAAATGTAGAAAGCTGTTGCATGAACCACTGCTGTATTTAAGTGTTTCCATTATCAAGGTGTTGTAATTGGTCTTAAAACCAATAGGTGTTGCCATAGCAATTGCTAATGTGAGTCCTAAGCTGGAGGTGGCATTCAGTGGTAGAGCACTTGTGTTCTATGCACCATGCACAAGGCCCTGAGTTCATCTCCAGCACTACACACACATCATTACTCCCCCAAAAGCACTGATCAGCCCTCGCATTTGAAAAAGTTACAACAGTGGTGGTGGGTAGAGACCCATGAGTGAAGACTGAAGCAATAAGCAGTGCAGGCATTTCCTAGTACCTGTGATTCCAAAAACCTGTGGAGACCCTGTTCTGTGTGCAGACTTTCCACCCTGAAGGTTCTAAGCACAGGATTGGGGATTATTCTCTTTGCTCAACATGCCGTTTACAGAAACCTGAATTGTGCCTTGATTTCATGGGTTTAGGTAAGTTTGTTTATTTCTGTGGAGAGAAAAACTGAAACAAATTTCATCCTTGGGTCTTTTGCAGGTTTATTGAAAGCACAAAGAATAATATAATAAGAGGAGGGATTAGAGATTACATGATTGCATTCTGGTGTACTTCAACAGCTTTCAGCAGCATTTATAGACCACTTGTGCTACAGCTTCTGTGTGGGGAGGTCAGAGGGGACAAGCTTAGTATATATTCAGGGAAAAGTGTAGAGGAAGGAACATGGGGGCGGCCTCTTTAGCAGCCAAGAAAAATAAGCATAAAACACCAGCCAAAAGCAACAGGGCACTAAGGGCTGCTGGAAATATAAGTCCGGAAGGGAAGTGTAGTCTTAATAAGGTGAAAGCTGTAAAGAAGTATACTTGTTTTAGTTAAGGGGTGTGGCGGAGTAGACATAACTGCTGACAATTGCCTTATAAATTACTTAGCTTTTAGAAGACAGCAAAACTTAATCTTTATTTAGCTGTGTTACCGCTGTATAAGGAAATGAACTCTGTTTTCCAGTAACCAAAAACCTTCACAATCTCATTTTCTCTTTACCCCCAGAAAGACATCTGAGATTGTATTAAAATGGGTTGAATTGTTTTCCCCATAAAGATGTGTTGAACTCCTACCCCTGGAATATGTGAATGTGACTTTGGGAATAGTATAACCCTTACTTGATTTGGGTGGTGTCCATAGAAGGCCATATTTGAAGCTAGGCAGGGTGGCGCCCACCTGTAATTCCAGCACCCAGGAAGCTGAGGCATGAGGATCACTGCACATTGAAGGCCAGCTTGGGCTACATAGTTCAAAGCCAGCCTGAATTTCATAACAAGAACCTGCCTCAAAGGGGAGGGGTACTTGAATGCAGAGATACATATAAAGGGAAGACAATGTGAAGATAAAGAATATCATCTATAAGCCAAGAAACACCTGAAGCTACCAGAAGCTAGCAGAGAGGCATAGAACTATTTCTTCCTTGCAGCCCTGAGAGAAAAAACAAATTTGTCCTTACCTTAATTGTGGATTTCTAGTATCTAGAGCTGTGAGACAAGAAATTTCTGTTTAAGCCATGCAGTTGATGGCACCGTTGTTACACCATCCCCACGACCTAATAGAGATGATCTTCAGAATAATTAACCTGCTCTGGTTTGGATTAAAGGTCCATGTATTAAAGGGGTGGTCCTCAGGGCAACATTGTTAGGAAGTGCTGAGGACCTCTGAGGGAGTGCCCGCAAAAGGGATTGCGGGACCCCACTAGTCCTCTCTGCTTCCTAGCTCATGATGGAAGTGGTTTGTGACACTATGCACTCCTCCCCTGATGTGTCATCCTCACTGGATGCCCAAAGCAATGGGGCCACCCAGTCTTGGATTGGAACCTCCAGAACTGTGAACCAAGATGAATCTTTTATAAAGTCAAATGCCTTGGGTATTTCATTATCATAATATGAAACTGATTAATACACAGCTAATTGAACAGGGTTTAGGTGTCATCTGTTTCCACAATAACTACACAGCAAGTGAACTTAAAATTTCAATGGCTTATGGCAACAAGTGTTGATTTCTTTTCTCACCTCTCTGTGGGTTGGCCTGGGGTTCAGCCCATCTAGGCTGGCTGAGCTCTACTCCAAGCTGTATGTTGGGCCTAGTGCTGTTCCACATGTTTCTTGTTCTCCTTGGGCCAGTGGCTACCTGAGACAAAGGCAGGTGGCCAGGAGGGCATCCCATGATATAAGCATAGCTCAAGCCTCCATGCCATCTATGTCTGTCAATGTCTCACTGGCTGAAGCACAATGCATGGTGAAACCCAAGGCCAAGAGATGGATGTTTCTGCCAATCATGAGGATATGGCAAGGAGGTGGATGATAGGAGAGTGAAGAACTGTGAAAAAAAGGATTAAATTGACCTCATTTCTTTTGGTCTTTTTGAGACAGGGTTTTGCTATGTAGTTCAGGCTGGCCTTGAATTCACTTTATGATCAGGGTATGAGAGTGGAAGTTTCTCCACTGCTAATATTCGATGTTGTTAGACTTTAACATTTCTGCCAGTCTGGAGGTGTGAAATGGTCATTTGTTTTGGTTCAAATTTTCATTTACCTGAGTACTAATGAGGTTGGGCACATTTTTCTATATTAATTGTCCAGTGTTTCTCTTCGGCAAAATGCCTGTCTTTTGTGCATTTGGCTATTGAGCTTTTATTTTCTTATTGATCTGGTGTTTTTAATCTTCAGAATCATAATCTTTTTGTGTATGTTATTACATATATCTACTTCCAGTCTGTAGTTTGTCTTTTCCTTTTGAATGGCATTTTTAATGCACAAAGTATTTCAATATAGTGAAATTTGTCAGTCTGTTTTCTTTATAGTTTGTGTTTATTATGTCCTGTTTTAGAAACCTTTTACTAGACTGATTTTCCATATATGTATATTGCTTTCAGTATTAAAACTTTGGATTTCTATAATTAAGGTTTTCATTTACCAGTTACAGTAATCCATTCCTTTGTTTTTCCTCTTGGTAGATTATGAGGAAGGATTTTATTATTTTTGTTGTTGTTGCTGTTTTATAGTACTGAGGGTTGAAACCAGGACCTTCACACTGAGCTACATCCCCAGTCCTTTTAATTTTTAAATATTTTTTTCTTGAGAAAGGATTTTGCTATGTAGTTCAGGCTGGCCTTTGACTTACTATATAACCCTTGCTGGCCTCAAACTCACTGTGATCCTCCTGCTTCAGCCTCTCAATTGCTGAGATTACAGATGTGAACCACCACATCTGACCTCCTTTTTATTTTTTGAAACAAGGTCTCATTATGTCACTAAATTGCACTGGCTGGGGTTAAACTTGAGATCCTCTTCCACTGCCTCCAAAGTGCTGGGTTAACCATGTCCAGCTTTTTGTTTTGGGCATGTTATGTGCTATGAGTTATAGGAATATTTTTCCCTTGTGATTAACACTTGCCCCAGTACCTTTGATTAAACTGTCCATTCACCCCCAGTGGTTGAAATGCATTTGCTGTCCTGTATCAAGTCATTCATTTATTCATGGGCCAATAGCTTCTTTGAACTTTGAGGAAGTGATAGTTAATAGGGCTGTGCTTAAAATGTGCTTTAAGAAAAGATATATAGATGACTACAGAATGCTAATGGATAATATTTTATCTTAGAATGTCACAAAAAAGATGTTGATCACAGTCTAGCTGAAATTATTTCCTATGGTGGTCCACTGTATACTTTTAAACGTTGACTTTAGACATTTAAATTAGCAGCTAAGTTCTGTGGAGTCAGTTACTGTAGGCTGAACAGCACTGAAGACACTGAATAAGGTATTTTATCAAATGTGATGATTTTGAGCTGGGGATATAGCTCAGCGGCACAGCACTTGCCTGCAAGTGTGAGGTCGTGAGTTTGATTCTTGGTACCCCCCCAAAAAAGTGATAGTTTACCTAAGACTATTAAATTTGTGGACAGAACAGCATGTGAAATCCACCAAACAGACACATACACCTAAACAACAAAAAAAGCATATCCTAGGAGCAATTCAAATAATAGTAAATGTGTACTATGGTTTGGGTATGGGTGGCCCCCAAAGGCTTATGTATTGGAAGCTTGGTCCTCAGTGTGGTAATGGAAATGGTGGAGGGTGGCAATGAGGTCATTATGGGCGCTGCCGTGAGAGGGGATTAATGCTTGTCCCCTGGAATAAGTGAGGTCCTGAGCAGATAGGTTGTTACAAAAGTGTCAGCCCAACCCCTGACTTGTTCTGGCTTCCCGTCTTGCCATTTGATGTCTCACACATGCTTCCCCTATGATGCTGTCATCATGGTGTGATGTAGCCAGAAGGTACTCACCCAAGTGGAGCAGAAGCCAGCACCACTGGAACCCCCGCGCTATAAGATAAATAAACTTCTTTTTTTTTATAAAGTACCAGTCTCCAGGAGGTTGTTACAGAAATTGAAAATGGCCTAATACAATGTGTTAAGCCAGGCCCCACACACCACCTTAATAAAGAAACATTGGATTTTTAATGGCCAAGCAATTAAATGCATGTGGTTATCTGCCTTAATTCATATTTTATAACCCATCTATTCCCAAATGTGATCAGAGTCAACCCATAGTATTAAAGCACATTTGGGAAGCAGTAGCTGAAATAGAAGACAAAAAAGCCAGTAACAGCCATATTGTGTTGATTATTTAGTCTAACACCATTCTGAATGTTTCCCTTGTAAGTATTTCCAGAATCCGGTGTGTTTCTAATTTCACCTTTAAAAAGTAACCTTGAATATAGTGCAGCGTTGTACTGTTTCTCAAAATATAGCCAAAGCTAGTCTCCTGATGATTATAAAATGTAATTATAACAAAGTGTATCTTAAAATCATTTCACAAGGGCATTCTTTGTCAATCTTGTCTTTGCCGCTAAGTTCAGCAGGTTCTTGGTATGCCATTTCCCACTCAGTTGCATTTTGATAGAATCATCTGGGATTATTTTTCTTGCACTACTGGGAATTGAATCCAGAGCTACATCTCCAGCTCTTTTTTATTTTTTATTTTAAGACAGACACTTGCTAAGTTACTCAGTTGTCCAAATTGAAATGAAACTTTCAATCTGCCTGGCTCAGCCTACCAGAGTGTTGGGATTACAGGCATGTGCCCCTACACACAACTCATCTAGGATCTTCTGCTTGGACGTTGTAATTCTCAGACTCAAAAATTTATAAAGAGGATGCATTGGATTAATTCACTACTATGGGCAATAAACTTTGATACTTTTTATGTCAAAGTAACACAGTACAGGTTGAGTATGCCTTATCCAAAATGCTTGGGGCTAGTCAAGGGCTAGTCATGTTTTGGTTCTGGATGTTTTAATTTTGCATTTACATACAGAGATATCTTGTGGATGGGACCTATCTACAAATGAAATTTGTGTATCGCATACACAACTTGTATACATGATCTGAAAGTAATTTTATACAATATTTTGTAGCACACTTACATTTTGACTGCACCCTGTCACATGATTTCAGGTGTGGAATTTTCCTTGAAGTGTCATGTCAGTGCTCAAAAAGTTTTCAATTCTGGAGCATTTTGGATTTCAAATTTTGGATTAAAGGGGCACAGCCTGTATTACCTAGTTCATGAGTACAATATGGAGATCATTTATCTTTTTGGTAACATCCTGGGTATTTCTTGTATGCCAGGCCCTCATGTGGGCACTGCAGGAACCAAGCTGACTGAAGACCCTCCAGTCACACTTGGGGAGAGTAACTCAGACAGAAAACTGAGCTAGTGTTGCATGAGCCTGCATGGTGTATCCTTTGGATGTTTGAGAATGTACAAGTAAAAATCTAAAATAGCCAAAAAGGGACAGAGGAGGAGGAAATGAGTGAGTGGTTTTTAAGTGCTCAAACGGAAACTCTGATGGTTAGGTGGAAGATACAGTCAAAAGATAGCTGTATATTTTCCAGGTTCCTTTCTTTTTTTATTCATCATCATTTCAGATAGAAATGTTTAAGGGAAACAGCAGGGAAGGGCTGCCAGGAACATAGCAATTTGGTTTACCAAGATCATTATATTTAGTACTTTAATGTCTAGCTTTTGAGGTGGGGGTGAAGGGTGTTGAATTTAAGAAAAAGTAAACAGTTTTTCTTAATTATATCATACCATGGGACTTGGTGTGTAAACTTCAAACAAAAATAATATAGCCTTTTTCCACCATTGCAGGAACATCGGTGGTTAAACAGAATCAATTGTCTGAGTGGTTATGATTGGAAGTTATTACAGTTAAAAAATGCTAAACTTTTGAGATGAGCAGTGAACTCTAAATGGAATTCATGGCTAATAATACCAGGGAGGCAGTCTATTGTGTAATGTAGTATTTATCACTTCCTTAGGAAGACAAATGATCTTGTCTTTTTGTGTAATGTATTATATTTTTGAAATTCATAAATTTTTTGGTGTATCATCTGGAACCACAAGAGACCTAGAATAGCAGAGGCAATCCTGGCCAACAAAGGCAAGGCAGGCAGCATCACAATCTCTGACTTGAAATTATATTACAAAGCTACTGTGATAAAATCAGCATGGTACTGGCAAAAAACAAAAACAAAACAAAACAAAACAGACCTGAGGACCAGTGGAACAGATTAGAAGATGCAGATAAAACTACAGACACACTCAGCCACCTTATCTTTGACAAAGATGCTGAACATGTTCACTGGAAGAAAGACAGCCTCTTTAATAAGTGGTGCTAGAAAAACTGGCTCTCTCCATGCCAAAGATTAAAACTAGACCCATGTCTATCATCATGCACTAAACTAAAGTCAAAATGGATCAAGGATCTAAATAGTAAAACAAACACTAAATCCACTGGAGGAGAAAGTACATAGAAATCTTGAAGGCGTTGTAGGTAGCGAGTTCATGAACAAAACCCAGACTGCATGGAAAATACTTCAAAGAATCAACAACTGGGATCTTATCTTATTAAAAAGCTTTTGCACAGCAAAAGAAATCACCAACAAAATGAAAAAACAACCCACAGAGTGGGAAAAAATTTTAACCAATTGTCCCTCAAAGGACTTCTATCTAGGACATATGAAGAATTGAAAAAACATCAGACACCTACCCCCCAATTCAAAGACCCAATCCAAAAGTCAGCATCTGAGATGAACACACACTTTTTAGATGAAGAAATACAAATGGCATATAAATGTATGAAAAAATGTTCAACATCGCTGGTCATTTGAGAAAAGCAAATTAAAACAACACTGAGATTCCATCTCCTCAAAGAATGACTACCATCAAGAAATCAACCAATAACAAATGCTGAAGGGGCTGTGGGGAAAAGGAACCCTTCTCCACTGTAGGTGGGATTGTAGACTGATGCAACCACTGTGGAAATCAGTGTGGAGATTCTTCAAAAAGCTAGGATTAGAGGTCCCATTCGACTCAGCTATTCCCCTTCTGGGTATCTCACCGGAAGAATTAAAAACATCGTGCCACAGTGATATATGCACACCCATGCTTATAGCAGCATGATTTGTAATAGCTGAATCTTGGAAACAACCCACATGCCCATCAACTGAGGAATGAATTTAAAAGATGTGGTATTTTTATACAATGGAGTGCTACTCAGCCATAAAGAAGGATAAACTTGAGACTTTTATAGGTAAACAGATACAACTTGAGACCATACTCATAAGTGAAATAAATCAGACTCACATATTGTCTCTCTTATGTGAGAAATTGAAAGAGTAAATAAGGTATAAAATATAAAATAGAAATTGTGAAATGGGAAGAAATTGGGCAAAAGAAAAAAGGAACTAGGATGGGTGAAAGGGGAAATAACAGTAGGGAAAAGGGAAAAATGCAAGTCAGCTATACTATTAGTGTCTCGTAGTTCATTAGAAAGGAAGGTTTGTGCTAATATTGATAGGGCAAATTTTTATGGCCTTGTACCCTGAGCACTTTAAAGATAACAATATGTCATGTATTAACTATTGTTGTTCACCTGTTATTTTCTTATGAAATTTTGTTTCACCTTTTTTCCATAAAATAAAAAATATATCTTCTGGTGTATTTTATATAATAATAACCCAATAAAACGTTCTTATAATTCGACATGTTGAAACACATTGTCTCCTTAAAGAAATAAACTTGCATAAATTACTTCAAGAACCCATAACAAAGGTCTGCTCTCTTTGCTTTCTCTGTCAAGGCCCTCGGTTGCAGTAGGTAGCTCATTTCCAACACCCGAGATCTATTTCTCTGCTTACAAAAACATTCTTGTATTTTAAATCTATTTGGATGGGTTGAGTGGGAAAGGATTTGATATTGCAAGGTTCATGTAAGGAGCTACGGTTTTGCTCTTAGCCCTGGGCAAGAGAAGCCCTACGTTGGATCCTGGCTTCAAGAAGGTGCCACAATGATGGAGGGCCCTTACCATGGGTGAAAAATCTTCATGGCCAAGGGATTGTACTTGTGCCCCCCTCTAAAACATAGTTTGTATCCCCAGGACTCAAAACTTCCTTTCTGAACTTGTTCAGACCCAGTTCTAAGACCCATGAGTTCCTCTTTCTCCCTGATCATTTTACTGTTCTGAGGGAAGACTGCCTGGGCTGCTGGGGGTGGTAGCGGTGGTGGCAAATGAGCAGGGAAAGGTGGAGCTGAGGGCCAGGGCTGGCTCTGAAACTCCCTAGAGTCAGAATTTTGAATTGAGACTTGGCTTTCCAGGCAGGCATGAAGTGTATTTTCAAGATAGGAGAATAAAATAGACTGTGGCCCGATTTACAGCTTCAAATGATATGTGACTGGACTTCCGTTTGTACTCTTGTCTCACACCCTACAGTGCAGGAGGAGTGACTTTAAGCAACTATATGACAGCTTTTTAAAAATATGAAAAATACTGGACTCTATCGCCAACACTAAAAACAAAAGTGGATAGTGAGTACTCATCAAGATGTGCTTGAAAGAATAATGTAAATACATATTGTCAAGCAAGGTCTTTTAGAATTGGAAACTTTTGAATGCTTTACAGAATTGAAAATAATTGATAAAAAAATTGAAAATCTTACCTTAGTTTCCTTCCCCTATTTGTAGACAATGGCTTATTTCATGTCCATCTTTCTACCCACTGAGTGTTCTATTGGCAGCAAGTTCTTCTAGAAGGTGCGTGTGCACAATGTTAGCCTTTGCACATGTGTACAAGTCCATATGGGTCTCAGTTGTGTATGTGTGTTACTAGTTATGGGCATGAGCATAGTCCAATTTGATCGGTGGTTTTTTAGTGGGTCAAAGAAATATAGAATAAAACTGGAGCTATTTTTTTAGACTTAAATTTGTGTAAAATTTATTTGAAGGACTTAATATGTAAAAAATATTGATCTTAATGTGTTACAGATTTGTAACGTGATTTTTTAAATTTTAAGTTTTTGAAAGACTTTTTTCCCCAGGTATTTTTTTTTGTTGTTGTTGTTGTTGTTAGTGGTAGATAAGTGGGGACGCAAGTTTGATATTTTTGTGTATTTTATTTGGGGATTCATGTTCCCTACTAGACAATCATGATCTTTTCCCTTTTCTTTTTTTATATGTAAGTAGCCTTTCACATGTTTAGTGACTATTAAGAAGAAGTGCTACAATGTAGATACCTTGTCCAGGCATCTGAAATAAAATTTAAAAGCAAAAAGTTAAAAAACAAAAACAAAAACAAAAGTTCTACAGAAGATGGTTGTGTTTTGATTTGATAAAACCCAGGGTTGGAACACAAGAGTGCATTTGGCATTAAGAAATCTAAAGGTAAGTGATTATGACAATCTGCTAGAGCTGTGAACAACACTCTGTGACCACTATCTTGAAAGAAATTATTTTCTTCTTGGCCTTGGCCTTGACTGTAATTTTAAAAAAAAGTCTGTTATTCCTCTGTGTTCTTTTCTCTTCATCCTGGCTACAAAAATTACACTCTGAACCTACCCTTTTCAGTTTGACCTCTGTAATCTCATTGGGGCTTTAGCTGCATTCATCCTCCAGCATTAAGTGTGTTCCCTGTCAGATCCCAAGGTACATAGATATCCCAATTGTGGTCCCAACCTTCGAATGGCTTAAAGATTTGATGAAACAGATGAATGTATGCTTGCACCTAGCTGTCCTTATTACCAATGGAACACAACCAACTAGACTTGGATGCTGATCAGCATCTACAGTAAACAGCCAGAAAAGGGACCAAAGGTGACATTTTTAAACAATTGTAGTAAAGCCACACATCCTCCCTGATTTCCTCTTTCCTTTTCCTTTCCATGCTTTCTTTTTTCCTTCCTTCCCTTCTTCTTTATCTGCACTGAATACATCCACAGACATAGGTAGCCCTAAATAAAAATAAATAGGAAACACAAGTATATGGGTGATAAAACATGAAATATTAAGAATCACAGCACTAATCTCTACCATTTCTTCACCATTTTAAGCCCTTCATCTTGTAATACCTCAATTGAATAGAGACTCTTAACTCTTTCCCTTTGTAAGATGACAAAATTACATTATGAGAGAATAGGCAGTTTTCTTAGGTCATGCAGTAAGTAGCAGTGCCAGAAATCCAACCCAGGGAGTTTGTTTCCAGACACTGTGTCCTTAACTGCTGTCACCATTGAGCTGTCTTGCCTAGCAACATGGCAACATGCATCAATGGGAATGGAACGGCTAGGAGTTATAGGGGAAAAAAGGGAACTATGGCTGTTAGAGTTCAGTGGGCAGGCAATGTAGAAACTAGTTAGTTCAAATACAGTGCATTTAATGTAGGCAGTTGCTTCCAAAGTAGAGAAGAGCAAAAGGAACAAAAGAGATGTAGATCCTTGAGTTTAGTGACTACGGAAGGCTGCTACTGTGGTGAAGGCTAGCACAGCAGAATGGAGGAAAGTAAGAAGGTGACTTAAAGTCAGGAGAGTTCAGTGCTGAGGTTGCTGCTGCTAAGCGGGCTCCAGGAGTCATGGTCTTGCCCATGCTATTTGAGTCTCTGGTCACCTGCAGCCTTATGTGTCTACTGGTGTCAGATTTGCTGCTGCTATTGTAAGAGTCCTCACTTGCCTACTGAAGGTGTCGATAGACCCAGGAGGAGTAAACAAAAGCTAAACCAGGCTTCTATAGTCCTACTGTGGTCTAATCTCCCATCAGTGCTTCCCCCTGACAGAACTGAACAGTAATGTGACTAGCAAAGGGAGCCTGGGAAATATAGTTTTGTGGGCTTCCAGCTGCCTACCACATATTGCCTACACTAGACAGTCAGCATGGGGCTGAGGGCCAAAGCATGTCCTATATTCTCAGTGTTTCCCAAGGAAATTGGGCTACAGGAAACAAAAAAGCTTATTTCATTGATTACAAATTAAAAGCCAGGTGTAATTAAAAGCACACCTGTAATTCCAGCCCTCAGGAGGCCATGGCAGGAGGATCCTTGCAAGTTTGAGGCCAACCTGGGCTATAAAGTGAGCTCCAAGGCCAGCCTAAACCGCACAGCAAGACCCTGTCTCAAAAGCAAGCAAGCAAACAACAACAACGAATTTAAGATGTATCACAATGCTATGTACCATAAAGCAAAATGCTGTCAAATTATGCCATACTACTAGTTATGAGGTATACCCTACTTTTAGAGATGTTAAAGCTTGAAGGAAAGTCTTAAAACTGATTAGATATTAAAACGACGGGTTGAGGGTAAATGCCCTCAATTTATATGTGGTCTAATGGGGGCACCTTTCTACAAGGAGACTATCGTAATGCATGATAGTTTATCCTGTGACCTTGATAAGAAGAAGGTCCTGGGAAATTTTTCCAAAGAGGCAAAATTTGATCTGAATCTTCAAAGGTGAATCTGAGTTTCCTGAGGAAATGGCTTTCCAGGTGAAAGGAGTAATCATTTCTATGGGCACAAGGGCTGGGTGAAGCCTAGTGAATCTGGGAAATGAAGGGATATACAATGCCTGGTGTATAGGGTGAATCTGGAGGACTGCATGTGCTGGGTCATTCAGCAGTTCCATGTGAAGCATTTTGACATTTTCCCTAAAAGCTGACAGCAGCCATTAAAGGATTTAAAGCCCCATCAAAAGTTTATTTGAAATTTGACTCAGGACTGAAGTTTAGTTGGTTCCTACTGATGTGACTGCAGCTACTGTTACATACTGAGATACATCCTTACTAGCTGCAGCTAGCTGCATCTCTTGGGCACCTCGCTCTCTTATGCATCCCAGCCCTTCTCCTGGGACCTTGCAGATCCAACAACTAGGAAGTACTACTCAGCATAGTAAGTGCCACTGAAATGGCCCTAGGTCCCTGGTGTGTTAGTCAGCTTTCCACTACTATAACAAAATGCCTAAAATAATCAACTTAAAAGGAGGAGAGTTTATTTTAGCTCACAGTTTCAGAGTTTTCAGTCTATGATTAATTTGCCCTGCATATTGGTTTGTCCTGTGTCCCCCCAAGGCCTCATGTAATTTGGATGAGGCCGAGTCTGGCATTCCTGATTGGTTTGTTGTCTAGTGCTAGGATTGGTGATGTGAGTGCTGCACCTGCCCAGGGGTGGAGCCGACATACAGCGTGAGGCGGGAGGAAAGCGTCTGGCGCTCTTTCCCTCTCGTCCCGGTTCGAGCGCATTGCTGTTTGGCAGCCGCCATGAATGGCTGCCCTGCCACGCTATGTCGCCTTGGAGCTGGCTGAGCATGGACTGGAAACCGCTAGAACTGTAAGAAATAAACCTTTCCTTCCCTAATTTTGGGCATCAGGTATTCTGTCTCAGCAGTGAGTGAAAAGTAACTAAGACACCCTGTCACTTTGTGCCTGTATAAGGCAGTAGTACATCATGATGGGGAAAACATTGGGAAACCATTCACCTCATAGTTGGGACTCAAAAAAAGGAAGAGACTAGGATCTGTCAGTCTCCTTCAAGGTCGTGCCCCCAGTGCCCTGGAGACCTCCCAATAGCCTCCACGTCTTGAAGGTCCCACCACTTCCCAATAGTGCTATGGGCTGAAACCAAGCTTTTAACACATGGCCTTTGGGATGCACTTAAACCAGAGCACTCGATCAGTGCCATGCATACTGGTCATGAGATGTTTTGGATGTTACCACTGGTTTTATTATCAGTTTAACGAGTTCAGTTTTGTGAGTTCTTCAGTTCATCTTACCACACTGTAATGAGATTTAATGGCTGCTCTGCTCTAAGCCCGGGGTTCCCAAAATGTAGTTTCCAAACCAGCAACATCAGTATCATCAGAAACTAAGACTGAAGTCCAGAAATCTGTGTTTTAACCAGCCCTCTGGGAGATTCTGCTACCCATTGAAGTTTGAGAACCATTTCTTTGAGCCTCTTGCTTCCGTAAACATCTGAGTACACCTTCTTGAACAATTGACTATTAATGCAAGGCATAAATGCTTCTATAAGTTGTTAGTAGTCTAGCTGAGGGATCAGAGTGGGTCTCATAAGTCAGGATACAGCAAGTAAGGACTATTTGGATGAATAGTTATTATATTTATTACATTTTAAAAAGTTATGTGGTGGAATGCTTTGGAAACACGTTGTTTTAGAACTGTTTTAATTGTGTTTTTAGTTTTTTTTTTATATTTTGTAATGTTTGACATCTTGGGGCCCTTGCAGACCCAGGAATGAATGATCCTTCCCAGCTTAGCTAATTCTTAGAGACAATAAATGACTTTGATACGTTGCTATACAAACAAACAAATTCAACTGTACAACCCTGCCCTCCTCTTTTTTTGAGACAGGATTTTGCAATGTAGTTCAGACTGACCTTGAACTCTCAGTGATCCACCTGCCTTAGCCTCCCAATTGCTGGAATTACAGGCATGTACTCCCATTCCCAGCTCAGCTGCCTCCTTTTACCAGGCTTTCTCCATCTAGGACATTGTCCTTTTGCTTTCAATCACCCAAGGCAAGGTACCAGAACACTGTAGACCTTCCCTATAGAGCAGAGCCCACTGAAATTATTCAGACTATCCAATACTAAAGCTGCTCAGCTGTCCATTCCTTTCCTTGAAAACTATAATCAAGACTTTTGCCTGTGGTTTCCCCTCACCTCTTCTGCCCGCTGGTCAACCTAGTGCATTGCCATGTGTCCCTGTGTCATATAGTATGCTCCCTCCTCTTGGAAACTATGATAAATGCTTCTTTGAAAGAATCTCTCCATGTATGTCATCTTAATACTAAATTAAATCCCAAGTACATTTCAAACCAGGAAACAGAGTCTCAACAGGGCTTTGTCATTTACCTATCATATGACCTTGGGGCTTTTACTTATTGTCAGGCAGCTTTAGCATCCTTATCTGTAGAACAGGGCAAAAGGTATCTGTATTGCAGGCCTCCCATAAGGGCTGATGATGATACACATAACGTGAGAGAGCACTATAGAAAGAGCTTTATGTTCAGGTGGACAGATAAAGACATGTAGGATTGATCTGATCATATGAATATCAACTGTTCTCTCTCACCAGTTAATGCATTTAGTAGTATAGACTTTTAAATGATCTTATGAATACCCTC
>RJWM01001797.1:72845-144504 GCA_004363535.1 Dasyprocta punctata
ATAGTAATGCAACGTTGATTTCTATAATGCCTCATATTAGCTTCAAGGCAGTTGCCTATATCATCTGCTGTAACACAAACACACCAAGATAAGTTAAAATCCTTCAGAACAGAACAGCAAAAGTAATACCTGGTTTTGAAGCTAGGTGATCACATATCATTGAAGGCTACCCTTATAAATTTTGTTATCTTTAAGATAGATGTCTTTGTCATCATGTATGAAAAAATTAGGCCGGTCGAGGTAGAATAGGATTAAACTAAACAGTTCATTGAAAACAATACTGGACTTAAATCCCATTGATGGATTATTCATTTGTCTGCCCTGCTCGGTGGTATCTCTCTGTCACTGTTTCTGGAGCAGTGGACTTCTCTCTCCACCTGAACAGCCCCCTTAATGGTAATAATATACAATGTTGCAACCACTGTAAAATTCCAACCATCTAAATTCCTAAACCTATAATTTTACAGTATAGGATATGTTGTTGATGTTAGTTGAATCCTTTAGTTTTTTTGTTTCTCTTAAGTATGACCATTCTTTTATCCTTTATAGGCTTCACTCTGAACTATTTAGCTTGATTATATTAGACCTGATATTATGGGTAGTTATTTCAATGATAACAAGAGGTACTCTAAGGGGAAAAGAAGAAAGGAAGGGAAAAAGAAAGACATAAATTTATAAATATGCATAAATAAGACAGATAAAAAAACTGTATTGCTGGGTACATTAGCTATTGAAAAAGAAAAATTAATATTCCTGAATTGATAAACCTTGCATGTCTATGTCTGTCAATATGATCAACGCCTATGAAGGTAACGATATGTAATATTGTAACTACTGTCAAACTTCAACCATCTCAGAGTGTAAACCTACAGTGTAATTGTATCAGATCTGTTGTTGTTGTTGTTTGTCTCATGCTTTTTGTTTCTATCTTCTGTGTCTGTTTTCTTTTAAATAAAATTAAAAAAAAAAAGGAAGAGCTTTATGGCCTAGTGGGAAGATCAAGGAATAAAATCCCCCTTTGATTTAAGAAACGAACAATTACAATACATGGATAGATGACCTTTCAGATTTCTGTATCCTTCTTAATGTTCAATGACCAGCAGCAACAAGTCAGGAAGTATTTCACATGCAGCTGTTTTGTTCTTGAACTGAAAAACCTTTTGTCTCCAAATTAAATGATGGCTTCTATCCCTGTTAAGGAAATAAAACCTGATAATTAGTCTTGTAAATAAAAGAATTAAAGGAAGCATAGTTTATCACTTTTCCTCTGCTCAAGTGACATTTTGACATGCTACACCTACCTTCACTAATTACCTGATAAGCAGACTTATCAAGTAACACAGGAAAGAGACAAGAGTTTGGAATTTGAAACCATTCTTGCTTTAAGAGAAACAGCTTTGTGACCTTCAGCAAATCACTTAATAGTTCCAAACTTCAGTTTCCTTATCTGTAAAAGAAGATAAGAAGATCTACCTAAGAAAGACGTTTTTAAAAGATCAGATACATTGTAAGTAATGTGTTTCATTAGTGCAAGGCCTGGGATTTGAACCCCACTGAGCTGAAGGGCCGGGCCAATAAATAAGAAGGCCCCACAACATCCCCTAACTTGGGGCTTCCACTGATTTAGCTCTTCCCTCACTCTTCTACCCTTCCTCCCTTCTCTTTCCAGTGGCTGGATGAAAACATTTTTCAGGATTTGAATCATTTCCTTTTTTCACACTGAAATTATGGCCCACATGAGATTTTACTGCTTGAAACAGAAGATCCTGCACATTCAAATAATGACCAGATGCAGTCATATCTGGCACAGAGTCGGCTTCAGCTGTCATCGGAGCCAGTTGGCAGCTTGGGCTGAAGTTGCTGGATTCAGTTATGTCAGGATAAATAACCTTACCTGTGAGTCCTCCAGGAAGAGTGATGAATGCCTAGCATCTTGAGGTGGGATTTGCCCTTTCTAGAAGCCTTCCTTTCTGCCCTCAAACTTCTGCTCATTCTTGCGGGTCTTTCTGCTGGACATCATCCACAAAAATTTGCGACTCAGGTTTCTGTTTCTCTGGATGGTTACTGCCTTTCTGGTCAGACGTGCACTTAGGAGGGTTCTGTGGCCCAGTTTCTAAGGTTTCCATAGGTTTTCACACTGGAGTTCAGCTGACCAAGCCGGAATATCCACCATGGCACTCTGGTTTCTCTTTACAAGGTTTCACACGGGGCCAGTCACCTGAGATGTTCACAAGAAACTTCTGTTCATTCACTGATTGATTCTTGCTAAGGCTCAAGATGGGTCTGGATGTTCTTAATAGAAGCAAGTGAGTGGGTGCAGATCAGACTATCAACAGATTTACTTTGCAGAGTGTCTTTCCAGTTAACTTATTTTCACAGTTCTGGAGAACTTGTAAAGTATTTTTTTGACAACTCCTTTCCATCTTTTCCCCCCAAAATAATGACTTTTTACTCTCAAGCACTAAATAATATGCTGTAGTTTTAATATTTATAGTTCAGGCAAAGATGTATTCAACCATTTCCCTGGTACAATTGCTTCTATTCCAAGAATAGCAAAACAATTTTGAGTTGCAGTTCAGTGTGGGCATACATTGTGCTTTGTGTCTATGTGCCATGTAGTTGGAGTGAAGAGGTAGTATCTTTTACTTCTCACCAGGGGTCAGTAAACTTTTTCTGTAAAGGACCACAGAGGAAATATTCTAACCTTTGCAGACCAAAATATCTATGTTGCAAAACTACTTAACTTTGCCCTTGTAGCATGAATGCAGTCATAGACAATCTGTAAATTGAGTGGGTTTGATTTTTCCCAGTAAAACTCTATTTACAGATGGGTGTAGTGGTGTTCACCTGTAATTCCATCACTCTGGGAAGCTAAGGCAGGAGGATCGCAAGTTTGAGTCCAGCATGGGGAATTTAGGTATGTGCTGTCTCAAAATAAAAAAAAAGGAGTGGGGATATAGCCCGGCATTGTAAAGGTCCTGAGTTCATCCCCAGTACTGAAATGCAAGACAAAAGAGAAACAAAAGCAACATAAAACTATTTACAGAAGTGGGGCATGGTGGTGCATGCTTATAATCTCAGCTGTTTAGGAAGTTGAAGAGAGAAGGTCATGAGTTCAAGACCCCATCTCACAAAAAACAGAACAAAACATAGCAAAACAAAGCAAAACCAAACATACACAATGCTTTATTTATAAAAACAGGTGATGGGTCACATTTAGCCCACATGCGTGTCCTCTTTTGCAATTCTCTGCTTTAGTCTTTTGTGAGCACTCATTTCTCTATGCCTTGAAACTCTTTATTTTGCCCTAAAGGGTTTTTTTGTGCTACTTATTTTTAGGTGCAGTTTATTTTGAGTGCAAGGTAATCACTGTTTCCCAAAAGGTTGAAAAATTAATGCAGAAAATGGCACCAGATGAAGAATTCACATTATGAATGATATATCAACACCGTTTCCTCTAGCAATCCTTCCCTCTCAAGTCTTCCTTTATTTCTCTGATGAGTAAAAGAAACCTTCATTACATTTTATAAACAACCTATTTTTAACACCTCAGAAATGTTTATTTCTATGAATTTGTTTTCAATGTTCAAGTAATACATTTTTCTGTGCATATTTTAGTTTGGAATGGAATGCCTCAGAGTTTTCCCATTACAATTACTGGAAATCTCTTTTGGTCTAATAGCGTTTCACTCAGCAGTGAAATGTTCAGGGATGAATTCCTGCCTGTCAGTAGTGATGGATAGATACAACTAATTCAGGGCAAGCCCCAAACTGCCTTCTGTTTTGGGGACGTGGGCAGTCCAAGGTGGGTGAAGTTCAAGGTGGGTGAAGTTTACTTTAACTAACAACCCTTTCCATGGAAGTCAAGACCCTGAAAGGTATGAGACGATTTGGAGAAGGAAATAGTGAAGGAGGGGGCCCCCGTTCTGTTTATGGGTGGCTGTCCCCACCGTTGTGTGCAGAAAGGTTTATCAAGCTGCTGCCATGCATTGTATGGCAGAGATCCCACTTCCCCATCTTTTTTTGCAGTGCTGGGCATCGAACTCACAACGTTGCGCCTGCCAGGCAGGCACTTAAGCCACTGAGCCAAATTCCCAGCTCTGTTTTTTTCGGGGCAGGGTTGCACTATGTAGTTCAGGCCGGCCTTGCTCACGTTTTCCCCATCTTTCTGTGTCTGGTTTTCCCATGCCACCAGAAGTATTCCTTGGTCTCAGTGTCCTCATTTGTAAAACGGTTAAAAATGCTTTTGATATTAAGTATTTAATTTTACCATGAGGTTAAAATAAAGTGTTATGCTCATGTGGAGTGTCATTGTCAGTTAAGAATTGTGACTCCATAGGCGCTGGTGTCTTTTTCTGTTTTTTATTTTATTTTATTTTATTTGTTTGTTTGTTTCTTTTTTGAAATAGTCTTGCTATGCAGTTCAGGCTGACCTTAAACTCACTATTGTAGCCCAGGATGGCCTTAAACTTGCAGCAATGCTCCTGCCTCAGCCTCCCGAGTGCATGCACCACCACATCTGGCAGGCACTGGTGTCTGAGGTTTCTAAACTGCTTTTTTAAAGAAAGTTTTTATTTCTAGACAGGGTCTTGCTATGTAGTCCAGGCTAGCCTTGAACCCACAATGGAGCCAAGGCTCACCTCAAACTGATGGTAGTCCTCCTGCCTTAACTTCCCAAGGACTAGGATTGCAGGCATGCAGCTATGACAGGCTTTCTCCTAAACTGCTTTTTAAGAGCAACTAGTTAGGACTTACTTGGATGATTTCATTGCTCTTATTTCCCTCTTCACTGTGATGGGCCAGAAACTGTTGTTATTGGGGCTGTGGTACTGAATGTGACAGATATGGTCCTCGATGTCATGGAGCTCACAATCTAAGATGTATTATTGAGTCAAGGCCCAGCACTCCTGGGGCAATCCCATGCTAGGGGCCGAAGTGTGCTAGGATGTGTTACTGAATAACAGCCACAAAGCAGCAACTGCCAATGAACACAGGAGAGCTACAATGTGTTATGATGTCATAATTTAAACAAAGCCTTATGTTTTTCTGACTGGGAAGACATGAAATAAGCAGAAAATAGGGTGGAATATGTTATGGAAGAATCTGGCAACATTGGGAGATTCTCACGCTATGGGCTTCAGGATGACCACAGCCTGCTAGAAAGGATGCGTGGTCACGTTACACTGAGTTCATCAGCACCTGTGAGCCCTGGTGCGACTACCCAAGCCATGTGCACAAGTTTTGTTCTTCTGCTTTGTCAATGCAGCTGAACTGTCCACCCTCTCACAGCCTTATGCCCTCCATAAAAACAGGAACAGGGAGAGAGTAATTGTGAATTCATGGCATCTATATTATTAAATAAGATCTTTACTATTGGTAGCCTTGGAGTGTCAGTTGCCCTTCCCCTGAAAGAAATCAGATTTTCATAACTGAAATTGTTATACTCAAAAGAAATCAAAGATCCAGTCATTAATCAGTCTTCCCTATGTAACTAAATGCCTTTGAATTCATCCTGGGGAATCTGTTGAAATAGCCACTTTATCGAGATACAAAAATTTACTATCTAGTGGCTGCCTCGGGGGAACCTGAACACAAAATACACGGGGGCAGTTTTCATCAAAACATTCAGGGAAGAAGCCTTTACCGCCTCTTTTGTGGTTACTAATAAGCTTAATTTGTATACTTAACTGTCTTTTGTACAATTCTTAGCACCACAAAGAGGAAGTGCTTTTTATTCCTTAAAAAAGTTCAGTCCAAACCATCAGCCTCTGTAGGTTGTCTTAATTGCTACTTTGCACTGCACCGGACTGTGACTCCGATTTTTGGCACATGCTATCATACACAAAGTTCCTAAAATAAAATGCTCCAGGATATCCTAGGAGCTGTGAGAAGGCTTTAAAAAGGGACTCACACACTGAAAGAATATCTTTGATGAGGACAATTCAGGCACAAGCAACATGATTAGTGCAGCAGAATTACATAATTAACTGAGATCTTGAAGTGGGTTGGGCGAGTCCCTGCCACCTAACTTATCATGGTTGGGGGGAGGTTGATGAGAATCCAGTTTTGATAAAGACAATTGTGTTCTCCTCCCCAAGTGACTATACATTTAAATAGCTAAAACATCTGTTCAGCAACATAGTAAAACATGTATACTCGGAACGCTTGAGAGAAGAGCCTGCCAAACAATCGGTTGAGAGGGACTTTGCTGAGGGAGAGCACCAAGATAAAGCAACCGCTGTTTGTTTTGTCTAGTCAGGGGAAAAGCCAAGACAACCAATATTTTGAATTTCTTTTATTTCATTTGTAAACGATTATTTGAGAAAGGGTGGCGAGGGGAGGTTTCCTGACAGGAATTTCTTAAACTGTCCATTGATAGAGGAGCAAGAGAGCCTTGGATGTCAACACCTACCAAACTCTTGGGACCAGCTACCAAACCACGAAAAGTGACTTTCTTCCTGAGCGCTCTCTCCAGCCCTTCTGATGGAAGCAGAATCAGGGAGCAGCATGGAGACTGGAAAGGGGACCAATAGAGGCACTCGAATTGCCCTGGCTGTGTTCATTGGTGGCACCTTGGTGCTGGGCACAATCCTCTTTCTAGGTAAGTTGAGCATTGGAGACCAGGGGTGCTGGACATGTGCTAGGATGTTTCCTTGTGCTTTATTCCAGCAAACCTTGTGGTAATGCAGGTGTATGTATGGTTGTTTGCTTGTGTTTGTAGATGATGCATCCTCAGTTTCTGTCAAATATGCAAATGACAAAAGCAGCTTTTCTTTACCACCAAATGTATAGTCCAGATGGCAAAGTAGGTATGAGGAAGTTTTGAGTGGCTCCTGGATCTGGTTGTACTGAGTAGAAAAAATTCATGTATTGCATTTCACAAATTGAGTGCTTATGAGTTCATAGGGAGAGACTTTATTTGTTTTGTGAGGAAAAGCTTTACACACCAGAATTTCTTTTCATTTGGCTTTTGTTGATGTGTGCCTGAATGAATCACAAAATTTAATTCATGAAGTACAAATCTGTCCTTTAAAATGCACTTTCGATGGTTTTCTTCAAGTCCTTTCTAATCCGGTGACTCTGATGGGATTCTATGCTAACTCTGCCTTCCTAATAGATTTAAAATTTAATATGAAGGAAAACAGGTTTTTCTCCAAAGACTTGTAAGGTGTTGTGATTCAATTATTTTAATTACTCGTGGTGAGAATGATGTGCCCAGAGAGTCTATGTGATGATAAAAGTGTATTCCTATGAATAAGAATCAAGTATCTTGGAAGGGGGTAAAGAATGACCTTAAATTTTAGACTTTTGGAACCCTTGGCTATTAGCTTTTTCCTCATACAACCCATAGTATTTCATTAGTTTGAAAGTTACTTAGTAACACGCCTTTTGCTTAGGAGATTGTAGGTGCACTTTTGAAAGGCAGCAGGCCTGCAAAAATTCTTTGGCGTATGCAGGATGGAGGAGACCATGTTTGTTTTGGCAGGGACAAACCAATAATTAAACTTTAAAAGAGTTAGGATTGTGTGGTTGAGAACTCTGCTAAAATGAGCAGACCATCTTTCCATGTTTTCTGTGGCTGAAGATTTAGGAAATTAGATGAGTTTATTGCTTTCTGGTGAAGCTAAACCTCCTACTTCTGCAACTGAATTTGTGGCCCTTGAAAATTGTTGTGAGATTTTTTTTCACAGCTTGGGCTTTAGAGATACGTCTCTTCCTCGAATTCCAAACTGGAGGAGAAATTCTATGGGCATGCCAAGGGACTACGCACTATGTGGGAGGTGACTACATGGTTAGGTCTTGTAAACACTTCCAGACGTAAAAACCCAAATGATTATCACGCATATAAAAGTATGCACTCTTTTAAGTGATGTTACCTCTGCTAGAAACTTTTTCCAAATTGCAAGTTTATGATCATTGCATTCTGAGGTCGTGGCATATTAGCTGAAAGATTCTCCATGGCAGCAAACCTTTGTTCTTCGAGAAAATATCGCTCTTTGGCAACAGTGCTAAACTCTTTATTTGCTAGGCAAGTCCTCTACCACTGAGCTACATCTCATCCCTGTATTACAGTTTAATGGGGCACTGCTTCAGGAGTCCACCTCCATTTGGATGCACTGTACATGTAGGTACCCTTAATTTTGGTCAAGTTTTTCAGCACTATTTCACAGTAATCCCTTTCCCTACCCCTTTTCCATTGTCTGTCCCTTAGGCCCTGTTATCCACCTGAACTCTGCAGCTAGCAATGTGCTTGTCTGAAAATCTCCAGGGTTCTGCTAGGCAATGCTTTTCAGGGCAGTATTTTAGTTAGGGTCATCTATTCAAGGTGCTTCCTGGTCCATTTTTGCGACATAGTTTTTTGCCTGTTCAAGTTCAATCATATGTCTGCACTTTCTAGCTTCCTTCTTTATTTTTTCTTCGTCTCTGAGGCTCTGGGATAATTTCTCTTCTAAACCTTAGTGGTTCTATAGTAAGAATGATTACCAGTGGCTTTGGAGTGATTTCAAAGAATGTGGAGCACTGGAATTGAAGAGGTCAGATATGCCTATAACCAGTTTATTTGCAGGTATCTTTTCTCCTCTGTCCCTTCCTCTCTTTCTCACAATGTTTCTCAGATGTGGTGGTCAGTAGACTATTTCTGTCAAGATTAGACAGTGAATATTCTTGACTCCATGGTGGGCAATGATCTGTTGCAGTACTCAACTCTGTGGTAGTACACAAATGGGCAGGGCTGGGTTCCAGGAAGATTTGATTTCTGTACATTGAAATTTGAATTTTACGTATTTTTAAGCACTAAAAATGTCAAGGCGAGGCTGTTCACAGAAACAAACAGTGGATTGATCTGGCCTATGACCCTTCCTTCAGGTCATTCTCATATTCTTGATCTTGGATGACTTCACTGTATTCTGAGGGCATTCATGCTTGTTATAGAGAAATAAAAAGGAGAAATCAAACTGTTAAAATTTTTAAGAGCTCATAATCAGTAAAAAGTAACACTTAAAATGTTTATTTAATGTATTTTTATTGTGTCTGTTCCATTCATTTATGCCTTTACCTTATTGGGACTTATCGGGACCTTATTTAGTTTCAGGATCTTAAAATACCTCCCACCTATGGATATAACATTCTTCCTTGAGGAGTCAAATTTGCCTCTGTCCCAGTTAATTAAATTAAAAATCATTCTTCTACTACTTGTCAGATAAAGATAACTAGTTTTAGCTCTGATTCCTAGAAGTTTTGCATCAAGAATTATTTTTTATGAGAGGAGTGTTTAACTGTTTTATTAACCCTTCTCTAAAAAGTAAGACTAGTGCCAAGGAAGTTATTGTCCAGAATAATAAAAAAACATTATTATGTGTAATAAGGTGCATATATTTTTCTATTGTAAAAATAACACACGCTTATCTAAAAACATGTGGTAAACATACAAAACTCGACCAAAAGGAAAAACTCCCTCCATTGTTCCACCACTCAGGCATAGCGGGATATTCTACACTAATCTTTATTCTGCTCATATATATTTTACCTAACTTTTCAAAGAAATCAAAACCTACTTTTATGCTAAGAAACTTCTTTTCTTAAAAATAGGCCTGAGATAGTCTATAGGTAGTTTTCTTAAATCTATGAAGCAACACAGGTGAAAAGACTGGTGGATGGCAGCACAGAAAAGAACAAAGCAAAATCATGCACCTCTTAGAATGCAGAGTGATAAATAATAAAACAAGCCACACTGGCAGGTGACTTGTGTCTGCTGTCTCTAGCGGAAACATAAATGCTGCCAAGGTTTCTGACTGTATTTCTCTGTCGAGTGTGGCAATAAAGGCCTCAGTGCTCGTTCACCCTCCATGGTTCATCTCCTCAAGGCCATGGCCACATCTTGAAATGACTTCTTGTGTCTGCTCACAGAGAAGAAACTATTTCTAATATTTTTTGAAATCTTTAACTGACATCTGCTAATGCCCAGGTGCTACCTGGAGTCCACAAATAGGATATAGTTCTGCACTTTTGCAGAAACCCATTTAGGTAATTTTTCCTAAAATTTGTTTAGGCAGATGAGGAAATCAAGGCAATGGTGAAAAGAAATGGGTTTGGTTTGTTTGTTATTTGCTCTTTGTGGTACAGGGGATCAAACCCAGGGCAAGCCCTGGTTGTGTGTATGTGTGTGTGTGTGTGTGTACTGAGGGGAGTAATAGCTGGAATTTTGGTCCTTGAAGCTACAGATGTCTGGTAGCTAGGCTGGGCTTCATGGAAGGAGGATGTCTGGGACCCTGACAGGCAGACAATAACTTTTGCCAGAAAATTGACTTACACATAGTATATTTATACCCTTCCCTTCCTCTTTTGGTCATTTCTGTATGGAGGTTAGATAAAATCCAGAACTCTAAATACCACATATGCTAACTTTCTCCTTCCATTCTGGATTTGCTCCAAATGACATAGTTTAAAAGCTTCAATTTTTCCATATCTAAGAGGGTAACATAGTTATAAAGAGTGGAGACATGAGACTTATACCTCAGACAATCGGGGATGGAAGACACTTGAGAGTTCATCTAACCCAGCACATCGGTGTCACCTGCAGGGTGATAAAACACAGATGGCCAGCTGGGGGTGTAACTCAGTGGCAGAGCCTATTTAGCATTGGTAAGGTTCTGGGTTCAATCTGCAGCACACCACCACCACTACCTCCACCATCACTGTCACCACCACCACCACCGCCGCCGCCATTGCCACCACCATCACCATCACCATCACCACCACTACCACCAAAACAAAACAAAAACAAAAAACACAGATGGCTGCCTCTCCAACCACAGTTCTGAGTCAGAAGGTCTGGAGCAAGGCTGAAAATGTGCATCTCTAACCAGACTCCAGGTGCTGCTGCTGTAGCTCTTGGGACCAGACTCCCAGGAGCCCTGGTCTAGCTGTTGCCACTTGTCTTCTGAGAGAACTGAGTTTCACAACAACCAAGGGTCTTACCAAGGCTACTAGCCAACTGGATTTTGAGGACTACATCAATTCTGATGAAGATAAACTGACATCAAATGTCTTGCATATTTGTTTGAAGACAGTTTACCTGATGGTGGTCTGCTACAAGTTGGTCATTTATTTTTATGTTTTTTTTCAGTGACGCAAGGTTTCTTAAGTTTCCAAGCTAAACAAGAGTACTGCCTGAAGCCAGAATGCATCGAAGCCGGTAAGTTCATTTTCCACCCTGTGTCAAGTTATAATTATGGTACCTTGGAGAGTGGAAGAGAAAACAGGTGGTATTTTTAGTATTCTGTTTGCTTGAGGTTTACCAAGTATGAAATGCAATTTTGAAGACATTTTAAGTCTACTTTCAAGTTTCGGTGTGAAGTAGTGGAGTTTAGGTTTCCTGTTTTATTTTTCCTTGCAATAAAATAGCTGTGCGATATTCCAAGCCTCATGATAAGGAACTTGGGAAGGGGCTTGAAAGATTGTATGGCCTCTCTTAATACGCACAGGCAGAGACCATTGTCCTTCTATGGCTGAGCTGGATATTTATCTTACACAGTCTTCGTGTATCTTCAGGTTAGTTGGTCTGACCTGCTTGCCTCTTAGCAGACATCCTTTGTAAATTTATGGTTCCACTGCCTCTTGGAATCCCTTTGGGTCCTTCTTCTCTTCATTCTCCTCCTCCTCCTCATTTCCTTTCTATTCTGCTTTTTATGTCCAACTTCTCTTGAGGTGACTAGGCCATATATCAGTGGGTGCACCAAAGTGAAATTTCACACTTGAAGTTGCCTCAGGTTTCTTACAGCTATTAGAGCCTTCCCTCCCCCATAAATCAGTATTAGGAGCTATATTTGCAGAACTGGATTCTAATACCCATTCTTACTCAAGTGGGCAGGAGTGCTAGTGAATTTTCTAAATGGAATATCATAGGATAAGTTATACATGTGGCTTTAAGAGCACAATGAATGAATTTACCAAATATTTATGTGTGCCAGGCACTATGTTAGGTTTTGGGGATATATCAGTGTATCAAAGATAAGGGAAGAAAAACAGTCAAATGCCACATGAGCAATCAGTACACAAGAAGAATATGAGCTAATGGTATGTGTTATGTAGCAAAATAAAATATTGAAAGAGAATAATGGGATAGCAAGTGACAGGATGGCTAGATTGAAAAGTCTGAAGACATGACCTTGAAAAGGACCCTGAATGATGAGAAGGCAAATACTGTGCCAAGACTGAGGCAAAGGCTTTCCAGGCAGTGTAAAGGTCCCATAATGGAGCCAGCTTGAGGGATGGGTGGAGCTTGCTGGGTAAAGGACACAGTAAATGCGATGGAGGGTGATGGAGGACAGTGGGTGGCACACATGCTGAAAATTTGAGTTTTTACTGAGTGTGTTCAAGAGTCCCTGCAGGGATTTTTTTAAAAAGTACATCTTATGAGTACTTAAAAGATCCTTCAGTGGAGAACTAGATTGTGGGAATCTTTCTGTGTGGAGAAGTAATGGAGGGAGCAAGAGTGGAAGAGGGTTACTCAGAGGGGAGGTTATTGCAGTAGACCAGATGAGAGAGAGAAGATGCTACCTTGAATTCAAAAGATGGAGGATGCAGAAAGTTTAGGAGCTAGAGCATTGCTGAAGTTGTGGAAAGATTTCATATAGGCCGTGAGAAAAAAACAGACTCAAAGGTGATGCTTCCATGTTGGGTGGTGTCATTATTGAGATATGGAGACCTAGGTGAAAGAGCTTATAGATTCTGAGGACTTAGACAGTGGTAATGTGTTAGATTCTTATGTTACTAAAGTTTTTTCCTATTCATAAGTGATCAATTATATTTTTAATCAGGCAATGTGTTGAGTGACTTACACACACTGTCTCTTAAAACCTCCATGAGTCTGTGTTCTCACCAGTCATGCAGAGAAGGGAATGTAGGCTACTACAGGCTAAATAGCTCGCCCAAGGTCACATTCTGAGTTAGTGGCAGAGCTGAGATTCAAGTCCATCACTGGCTCCTTACCATGTTTCTCTTGGTAACATGGTACCATGTTAAGTCTTTTGTTCTTTTCCCATAACACCAGACTAACTAGAATCTAGTGACTAAACTATTTCAACTAGGTGATATCTAGAATGGTGATTTTTTTTTCTTCTGGAGTGATGTGAAAATTCTGAGGAAAATTCTTTTCCCTGGTTTGAGCAGTTGACCTGGAGCCTTTTCCAGTGAAGAGAGGATGTGATGAAGCAGGTGAGGAACCAGGTGGCATAATCAGAGACCAACTTTTAAATTTCATATCATCTAGTACCTTTGCTGTGTTAGAATTCTTGCAAATATAAGAAACTGAAATTCAATTGTGTTTACATAACTTTTTGTAAGGAAGGTTACTTATTTCATAAATTTTGTTAGAAATTGTAACAATGCCACAATCAAACTTGTGAGTCTACAGACTCACATTTGCTAATGTCACTTCCTGCCAGCTAACAAGTTTTGCCTTGATGTTTCATTTTTAATATTCACATTGATGAATGGCTTTCTAATGTTAATATATATTAATTGTGCTGTGAATGTATACCGATCGTGCTGTTTCCCTTGATTGTGCTCTTTTCATTAAAGCTCACCAAGAACACAGTCCTCTTTAGTGCAATATAAGCCTCAGTATCCCAGAAGTCTGTGGAACAGCTGTTGAACATACATGGTGGGAGAATTGTGGCCAAACCAGGGCCTGACACAAAAACTTAGGTGTGTGTGTGTGTATGTGTGGGATTCATAGGCACGGGTGCACTTTTGGGAAGTTCAGGAGATGGAAGTGTTTGATAACCGTCTGTCTCATTTCTCCCTTTCATTTCCCTTTCCTCCTTTGTTCCCTGTCCTCTCATACTAATCTTTCTTTTGAAATGCAAACTGTAGAAAGAATACAAAGAAACAAGGATGTGGAATGCTGATGACAGTGGATAAGGGTAGATGGGCTAACTTGAGTTTGAAGCACCATCTGGCCACTTATAAACTACATGATCCTGGGCTAAATACAAAACCATCCTAAGTTGCAGATTCGCTATCTGCAAAATGGGAATAACAGTTTTAAAAACTTATTAGTTGTGAGAATAAAAGAAAATAATGATAGTCGTAATCTAAGTGCACAATGCCCAATACCAGAAAATATGAAAACTCCCAGTTGGCAAGGCCAAATCTGATCTCAGTTCCTTTGATAACAAAATCAGATCTTTTGTGAGGCTCCTTTAGACTTCATTGATCTCAGGATTATATGCATTTTTCTCGCCCAAAAATATGAATGTGCTTGTTGCAGAGGCCCACTCCAGACATTGTTGAGGTAGTATATCATCTGTGGTTGTACATTGTTAGTTGTACATTGTTGTACATTGTTTGTTTTCCAAAATCTAAAAATCTGTAACTCTGAAAATCTAGCCTCAGGGTTTCAGATGTGTTTATGGAATTGTAATAGAAGATAGCAAGTTTTTATGTTCCCAGATATAACTAAATACATACATATAGAATATTCAGTTAAGCTTGAATTATAGATATACAGTGATGATCACCTCTTTTTGGTATAAATGTCTCTTGAAATATTTCATGCATACTTATTCTAGAAAGCAGTTTATCTTCAATTCAAATTTAACTGTGCATCCTATATTTTATCTATGTTTATACAGCAATGCACCTGACATCGTGAAAATGATTTACTCATTTACTTTTCATGGCGATGTTATATGACATTATTATTATTGTTCTCATTTTACAGGTGAGGAAAACAGGACACATAGCAGTTAAACAACCTGCTTAAGGTTATTTAGCTAGTGAATGTTGTTGCTCTCATTTCAAACCAAGTAGTCTAGCTCTAAAGTTTGTGATCATGCTATATTGCATGAAGAGGTCTTTGCATAAAAGTTCCTAGCACAGAGATGCTTAGTGTTAGTGATCTTATTTTTCTGTAACTAATAAGACTTAAACCCTAATAAGGTTTTCCCTTGAGCCCTGATTAAGCCTAAAAACTCAGATTGGTGTATGGAGAATTCCTCCAGCTACTCCACATATATGAGCTGAAGACTGACTAGCACTTGACCTCATGTGCAATGGCTTGGGAAAGCCCACAACCTGAGCTTTCACAGGTCTCCTTTGTGGTCACATTTCTTTTATTAAAACAAGACTTGCTTGGTTTTCTCCATGGAGCTGAGTATGGGGAAAGGAGTTTTTGTATTTTGACAGCTAAGGTCCCTTGCAATTTGAAGTCACAGTTCCCCTGCAGAATGTGCAGCCCTGTACCCAGCTGTGAATCATGAATGATGAATTGTGAGGCAGGGGAAAGAGTTTTCTCACTCAGCGGGCTCCTTTCCAGATTCAGTGCGAGCGATGCAGCCCCCACTTTCATATTAGGGCCGAGGTCAGAGCTGACCTTGCAATTTTCTTAGGTAGCTGCAAGAAAAGCAAGGGGATGGAGAGGATGTATCTGAAAGGAGGAGCAGGGGAAATTTGGGAAGGAAGCCAGAAAGCAGCGAGTTTATGTGAGTAACAATGTGCATGAGGGCTCCCCTGTGTGACTGTAAATATTGTGTGAGACTGAGACTTATGTGATCCATGTCCCGGAGGTGTCACATAGCAGATTCATCCTGTGGCTGCACAGACTAACTATAGATATAAACTGCAAGGAAGATTTTGTATGTCTTGGCAGGTTTGCATATTAAATAGTAATGATAAAATGATAGCAGTGAGCAAAAATGTAATTAGAGATAACTGAATTAGTTCTGAAAAACAGAAACATTAAGTCAGTTTGAAATTTATCAAACTCGTAAACCAAGTTTTTGATAGTTGTTTATTTTGGGGCAGGGAGGTTGCAAATAGTAGAGGTTCTGGAGTCTTATAGAAATTCAAATGTTTGTATATTAGTCACCTCAATCAGGATACAAAGTTCTTGGAAAATTTCATAGCAAGTCTAGGCTAGAGAAATAGCCTTGTTTTTGAGCCTGTAAGAGCCACTCATGTAACAAACCTATAAAATGTATTTCTAGATTTATATAGATTTTATTTGGGGAGGGCAGTTTATTCTTATTTTGCTGATAACTCATTGGGCTTTCATTACTTCAAACAGCAATATATTCTGGCATTAATTAGAGTATGAAAATTGCCCAGAAAGTTACCCTTCCAATGTTATTAGAATATCAGCTGCTTTTTTGTGATAAGTTGGTGCAGATCTTTGAGCCAGAGAGGTAGCCAGCAATTGTATGCAGTTGGAGTCCAATATTAGGAATTTTGAAACAATCATTTTGTAATGAAATGTCTTCTTTTAAAGCTCCTGGATACATATTTATGTGCAGATAGTCTGCCTACAGACTATCTTCCTTATATGTTTGCATATGGACTTATGAAAGAAGGAAAATGGTAGATTAGTGTATTGTATCTTTCTCTCAATTCATATACTCAGTTCTGCCACTATACCTGGGACCCTCATTTAGAAAACCCCACTTTAGTTCTCCTCTGGCTATGCCTCTCCCACGGTCAAGGAGTCTTTGGGTCCAAGTCTGCAGCCCTCTCCTGTAGTCCAGAATTCCCTACCAAATGGCCCTAAGTCACCAATCATGGCCTTTGTGAGTGTCTTTTAGGGCTTTAGTCCTCTGAGAGCCTCATTAGAAGTCCAGGGCCTTGAGAAGCCATAACTGGCCTTCCTGGTTGTTGTAAAGACACATCATAAATAGATCTTTAAAATATGTAGATATATGACATGTGGGCCTCTTTCTCAGCTACCCTTTGCTGTGAAACAAACTGCCCCTTGGAGATGAAACAGGAACAATGCAGTATTTCTCCTGGTTCCATGGATTTTATGGATGGTTCTTTAGGCTTCATGCAGCTGCCTTCCTCTGGACGGTTGCTTGGGCTGGAAGGTCTGTGATGGCCTCAGCCACATGTCTGGCAGTTAGTGTTGGCTTTGTTCTTTTCCATGTGGCCTCTTGTTCTCCAGGAGACTTCTTCAAAGGCTGGTCTTGGGGCTCCATTTGAGGAGAGTTAACTTGGAAGGTACAAGGCCTCTTGGATCTAGCTTTGGAACTCACAAATAATCATTTCTGCTAATTTTGTTGGCCAAAGCAAGTGACAAGGCCAGCCCATGTTCAAGGTAGAGGAAACGGACCCTAATAGCAAAGTCACTTTGCAGAAAGACATGTGGGATAAAAGAGTCACATGTATCTTTGCAAAAAATCTACCACATTACTTCATTTGTATTCTTGTCCCATAACACACAGATGTTAAGAACGATCTTGAAAAAACAATAACAATAACACCACCAAACGTTTAGCTACTCATGCTGAACACATTCATTTCATACAGTGAAGTTGATTCAGAGAGTTATTTGAAGGGAAATGTAAAAGCCAAGGTTTGGGAACTGGTTGATATGAAATTGTTGTTTAATTTGGAAAAGAACAGCACACAATGTTCAGTGCTTGTCATTAATCCTATGATTTTCTTTTTAAATAGCTGCTGCCATATTGAGTAAAGTAAATCTGTCTGTGGATCCTTGTGATAATTTCTTCCGGTTTGCTTGTGATGGCTGGATAAACAGTAATCCAATTCCTGAAGACATGCCAAGCTATGGGGTTTATCCTTGGCTGAGACACAACGTTGACCTCAAGTTGAAGGGTAAGTTTCTACAGAAGGTTGGTGACACACTTTATAGACACCAGTATTCGACATGAAAAATATAGTTTGGGATTTAATGTGTAACTACTCAATTTTTCACTGTACTAAATCCATTTCCAAGAATTTTTTGGAAATGGAAGATTGAAAGGGCAGGATTCCTTTCTCCCAGATTTCAAACAAAGTAGGTTATGTTCATGTTTGATTATGCAGTAGTTAAGTTCTACTGTCAAAGGGTAAATAGCATTTGATTGAGATTGGGAGCAAAGGAATAGTTAATGAAAATTATGTTACATCATTAGACTTGTCTGTTGTTTTCAGGGGTCAACTTCATTTCTTGCTTATTGTGTCCTGGATTTTCATGGCATACAAAATGTACTTAACACCTCATCGTCTTTTGACATCACTTTAGAGAACTCTGGATGACCTGTGGTTGTCATATTGTTCCTGTTAGCTTCTAAGCTGTCTCTAGGGAGACTCACTTTTCTCCTATGGCCTCCTGTAGCAGTGACAAGCTCACACTCACATACTCACATGTGTGTGCTTACTTATATACTCACATGTGCTTGTGGTCTTCCCTAAAGAAGTTGGAAATACCTATTACTGGAATATATCATGTTTGCATTGGATTTCATTTTTATGCTAAGCTATTGGAGAAAGACATCTGAGGAGGGAAGTAGGAAGATTTCAAAGCCAGATAAGGTAATTGTTTTGAGAGAGTAAAAATAGCATGGCTTTTCCCCCTCTTTTTGACAACAGTGAGTTATGCTGTGTAACTTGCATTCAGTAACACCTACAGAGAATTTCTGAGAAGTGATAAGAGTTATAAAATTTCTTTCCTTTGCCTCTCCATTTTTCCAAGATTTCAAGTGCATGAAAATTAAATATGTATCCATTTATATATACAGTACTTAATAACACGTGAAGCCATTTGCAAAATAGATACTCAGCATCAATTGTAAAGGAAAAATATAATTAAATTTCATGACTGGGAATAAATTGCATGGACTTATATTTTTCTGTTAGAGAGCTCAAAGTCAGTCTTGATAACTTATAAATGAGAATCTGTGAGCATTTCAAGGTATTCCTCTAACCTAACAGATGAGATTCCTGTGCTATAGAACCATAAATAAGACCTTGAACAGTGAATTTATAGACTAGTATTTATTTCCCTTTAGGACACTGATTCATGTTGGTTCTTCATTTACCATTCTTGTCCATCTTCTGTTTTTCTTCTCTGGCTCTTCTTCCTTGATAGACAAATGTTCACACATAATCATGCAAACAGGAATATTGTATCACTGAAGGATAAGAAAAATACAAGATTTCCACATAAATGCTCCCTTTTACAATAGTTATAACAGAAGAATTTTTAAAATGAGGACATGAAGTGATTACAATAATTTAAAGAATTTTCTGGGGATAATTTAATATAAAAATTAAGTGTTGACATGCTTTGTTTGAGGAGGATACTGTATATGGGCTCCTTTGAAATTCATAGAAATGAGAGTAAGTTGTTTAGAGCAGTACAGGGATTTTTTTTGGTTTGTTTTCTAGATTTATTTTAAAAATGAAAAAAGCTATTTTCAAGCTCAGTTGAGAAAATAAAAAAGAGCAGAGTGTAGAAGGAAAAGTCCCCATAAATACATATTTAGTTGGGGGTAGTGGCACATGCCTATACTACATAATGAGACCCTGTCTCAAAAAAACCAAAAAAAGAGAAAAATCCACTTTTGGAAATAACATCATCTTTTCAGGTTTTATTCCATGTATGGATTCATGTGCATAAACTCATATGCACACCCATATACAAGACCTGATAAAAAATGTACTGAATATTTAAACTTAAAAAAATTATTACAATAAAAGCCATTGCCTATTCTGGTTTATGTTGAGATGACCTCCCAAAGCTTCATGTGATTTTGGATGGGGATTTTAGAAGGAGGTGGGGTCTGGTCTATAGAGGTGGTATACTGGGGGCGTGGCTGGGAGGGATTTATTTCCCTCCTAGGCTCCTCCCTTTTCCCTCTGCTTCCTATGTGACATGTCATGAGCAACTATCCACCATGCCACCCTGCCTTGAAGCCAGTGGACTGCGGACAGAAACTTCTACAAACCATGAGCCAAAATAAACATCTCCTTTAATTTGTGGGTGTCAGCATTGTGTCCCAGCAACTAGGAAAGTAACTGTGACATTGCTATTTATTTACTTAAAAGTACTCCACTTCTTTTTAGACATACTTATTCCATCTTTCTTGCCACATCCTGAAGCAGTTCTGGAAGGCTGCTGCTGCTGTTTTTTTTTATTTTTATTTTTTAAAAAAAACGGGCTTGCTGTGTAGCCAAGGCTGGCCTTGAACTCATGGCAATCTTTGTGCCTCAGCCTCCGAAGTGCTGGGATTATAGACATACACCACCATGCCTGGCTTGGAAGACTTCATTTATGAGTAGCCTTAGTTGTACTCTGCTATCTGCCTCCATGTCCTGAATTGATTCAAAACATTTGCTTTTAATGCTCGTTTTGACACTGGGAAAGAGCCAAAAGTTGCATGGTGCTGGATCAAGTAAATAAGGTGGGTGAGGATACACTATGATGTTTTTAGGAGCCCACTTTTCCATTGGATGTCATGTTGCAACACCATTCATCAGAGGGTTTTGTTTTGTTTTGTTTTGTTTTGTTTTGTTTGTCTTTTTGAGACAAGATCTCACTGTGCAATTCAGGCTGGTCTTGAACTCACTTTGTAGCCCATGTTGGCCTTGAACTCTCAGTAATCCTCCTGTTTCATGCTCCCAAGTGCTGGGATTATAGGCATGTGTCACCATGCTTGGCACACCAGAGTTTTGAGTGCATTTCATAAACATATTCACTAAAGACTTCCAGAGCTGCTTCAGGAAGTTGCAAGATCAATGGGATAAGTATGTTTGAAGCAAGGGGGAGTATTTTGAGGGATATTAATGGCAATATGTTTTTGGTGTAATATTTTTTTAAAAAAATTAAACATTCACTATTTTGATTGTGTCTGATAGCCATTCTTTATTGTTTCTTGTTTCTAGTTTGCAAAATGTATGCAAGAAAAGCTTTTCTTCACCATTTATCAGAGACTCAGATGGAATATCTCTTAACTTTCTTAGACTTCCCTTTGCGAACTAAGATTCTACTTTTGAAATAAATCCTACCCAATAATGGCGTAGTTTAAGACACTGCTAGAATTAAATAAGCTACCATTTTGTTTCATATGTTTATCTCTATGTTTATGATTCTCATTGGTTTGTGGTTTTCTGTGTGCTCATGTTGTCAAATTGTCTTTTCAAGACTGTGCTGGCCTTGTGACACAGAGTGGTAGGCTTCCTGTATACTTATGTGCTCTAAGACAGACACAACTCAGGAAATCTCAAGTTGTTTTGTGACAAGCACTATAAAGAACAAATCTACAAAGTGATCCTAAGGCTTTTGCTTCAAGTGTTATGGCGAGTAGTGTGAGTATAGTGTCACAAACCTGAAGTTTTAAAGCTTTAGGAAGCTGAGGCAGGAGAATTGCGAGTTCAAGCTCAGCCCGGGCAACTTAGTGACTCAGCAAGAACTTGTCTCAAAATAATAAATATAAAAGGGCTAGAGTATATATAGCTCAGTGTAGTGGTCCTAGGCTTGTATTGGTTGGATCCTGTGCCCCACGCCAGGGCCTCATGTAATTTGGTTGAGGCCGAGTCTGGCGTTCCTGATTGTTTTGTTGTCTAGCGCTTGGATTGGTGATGTGAGTGATGCACCCGCCCAGGGGGTGGAGCCGACATACAGCCTAAGGCGGGAGGAACGCCTCTGGCACTCTGACCCTCTCTTCCCGTTTTGTGTGCTTTGCTGTTTGGCGGCCGCCATGAATGGCTGCCCTGCCTGGCTACGCCGCCTTGGAGCCATCTGAGCATGGACCGGAAAACCCCGAGAACTGTAAGAAATAAGCCTTTCCTTCCCTAATTTTGGGTGTCAGGTATTCTGTCTCACCAGTGAGTGAAAAGTAACTAAGACAAGATTTAATCCTAAGAACTGGGGCGGGGGGGCAGAAAGTAGGGTCTCTTTTTAGATTGGTATCATCTTGTGCCAGACATATGTATTTGAAATCTAAAATATCTATTCTAAAAACTCTTTGTTTTGAGATAATTTAAACTTAGCATAAGTGAACAAATAGCACAAGGAACTCCAATATATCCTTTTTTACACAGCTTCCTTGATTGGTACCATTTTATTGGATTTGCTATATTATTTCCCTTCTCTATACATGTATGAATGTCTTATTCTTTATATATCTTTACATTTATTTATATATACTGCAATAGAAAATAATGTAAGTATACATTGATAAAGATATATATTTGTATATATTTGAAACTGCAAGTATGTTACAAATGATTAGATTTTATTAAAGCATGTAAATATAGCATTTAAAATATCAAATATCAAGGACCCAATCCAAAAATGGGCATCTGAGATGAATACACACTTCTCAGAGAAAGAAATACAAATGGCAAATAAATATATCAAAAAATGTTCAACATCAATGGTCATTCGGGAAATGCAAATTAAAACAACACTGAGATTCCATCTCACTCCAGAAAGAATGGCCAAGATTAAAAAATCAAGCAACAACAAATGCTGCAGGGGCTGTGGGGAAAAAGGAACTCTTCTCCACTGTTGGTGGGAGTGTAGACTGGTGCAGCCACTGTGGAAGTCAGTGTAGAGATTCCTCAAGAAACTAGGATTAGAGATCCCATTCAACCCAGCTATCCCACTTCTGGGCATTTTCCCAGAAGAATTGAAAACATCATACCACAGTGATATCTGTGTACCCATGTTTATAGCAACCCAATTTGTAATAGCCAGATCTTGGAAACAACCCAAGTGCCCATCAATCAAGGAATGGATATAAAAGATGTGGTATTTTTTTATATGATGGAGTACTTCTCAGCTATCAATAAAGATTGCATTGAGACTTTTATAAGTAAATGGTCACGACTTGAGACCATACTCATAAGTGAGATAAATCAAACCCACATGTGTAAATACCATATTGTCTCCCTAGTGTAAGAAATGGGAAAAGTATATATGATCCAAAATCTATAATAAATACTATGTAAGGGTAAAAAACAGCTCGAAGAGCAAAAGTAATTGGGAAGGGAAAATGGGGAAAGAGGGAAGGGAAAAGGAAAAGATATAAATCTGTATATATGTATATGTAAGATAACTAAAAGGAACACACTGCTGAATGTATTCGTTATTGTTGAAGAACTGCTAATACTCATATGATTAGATCAATTTTGCATGTCTGTATCTATTAATGTAAGCAACCATTTTGAAGATAATGATATGCAATATTGCAATCATTGTCAAGTTTCTATCCTGTTTTGTAAACCTGTAATGTTACTGTTGTGCACTTACTCTAGTCGTTTGTCTCTTTTGCTTTTTGTCTTTGTTATATGTGTCTTTTTTTCTCTCTTAATTAAAAAAATATCAAGTGTACTGACAACATTTTTTGTTTGTTTGATTTTTGAGACAGGGTCTCACTATGCAGTTTAAACTGGCCTTACACTCACTATTTTGCTGAGTCTGGCCTCGAACTCACAGTGATCCTCCTGCCTCAGCCTCCCGTGTTGGGATTAGAGGTGTGCACCACCATGCCCAGCTTATCAAGCTTTTTTTTTTAAAGTTTGATCTTTAAATTCTATTTATATCCTTTTGTGTATTCTGCATTTGTCTATGTACATATCAGTCTACCTATCCAACTGTCTGTCATTCTATCCAGGTAATAGAAACTCATAGGACAACAGTAATATGAAAAAGAAGAAAAGTCCTAAAACCTAGTGATAATTTTTAAAATGCAAATGTGTTTATAAATTATACTGTACGTTATATATATGTATAGAGTATATATCTTAACAGGGATCATGTGTTTTATTTTTGTGATCTTCTCTTTTTAGTCAACTTGCTATGTACGTCTTTTCATGTCAATAAAAGTAGTCTATGCTGTCATTTGCCATGATGGTTTTGTGCAGATATAATGTACCTGATCAATGTCTGTGTTCTCATTTGGGCTATTTCCAATTTTTCTTTATCATAAGCCACCCAGAGCATGAGATTTGAAGCCTCAAGTGCTGGACTTGAATCCTTGTTCCATTTCCTTCATCTCTGTGCCACTTATTGCCAGTTACTCATCTCTTTAAGCATAATTTTTCCATCCTTAAAATGAAGCTAAGAATACCCATATCAAAGTGTTTTTGTGACGACTAAAGGAGATGACCTATATAAATTATCCAGTTTAGTTCTGGCACATAGCAGGCCCTCAATAAATATTTGTCCTTTGCTTCTCTGTTTTGTCTTAGAGATAATTCTGAGATTCTTAAAGTGGTGTTCATCAAATCCTTTAAGGTTTATTCTGATCTTATCCTTTGTAAATATCATGTGCTTTCAAAAATATTGAATCCTTTCAAGATATTTTTCCTTACTTTGATAAAAAGAGAGAACATCCAAAAATAAAACCCAATACCACCAACCAAAAGAATACTATTTTCTTATGACTGATAGAGAACACACAGATTCGGCTGTCCAATTTGTGAAATAAAATGGATTTGACAGATCAGATTGATGAAAAATTGCTCTCTATTGAAGCCGGCAACCAGGCTCTGTGAAATTTTCTTTTAAATGGCGTATAAGACTCAGATTTCTACTTGGAAAATAAAATTATCTCTTGTTTTCTTCAAGAAGCAAGTTTTTTTTTTTTTGAGAAAGGCTGAATGTAGTGTGTTTGTCCTAAAATTTCCATCCCATGCCCCCTCCATTTGACTTCATGTGACCATGAAGATGACACAGTCTGTATTGCTTAAAGCAAGCAGATGGAAATTGAGCAAATGAGCATTTCTGAAACATGAGGCAATGAAAGAGATAGAACACTCATGTCAAATAGCAGACAGACGACTTAAACTAGGGCCAGATCATCTCTTTTATGGAGTAGCTATCTTTGCCAGTGGTTTGTAGAGAAACGTAGTATATTATTTTCAAGCATAGCTCCAGCAGAACTATGAGATGAAGTAGAAACTGTGCACTAATATGTAATAAAGATGATTGCGATTCATATATCAATTATTTATTTGTTTTATTTTTATTATTTTTTATTTTAAAAAGGATAAAACAAAGGAAAATAAAACAGAATAAAACCAATCAAAAATAAACCAGCATAAGTGATACAGGACTTCAAAACCTTATGATACCAACAATAGTTACCATAATGCCTTTTGTTGTCTTCAAAATAGCTGCAGATACTTTTGGACATAGTAAAAATTGAACAGAGCAGAACAGAATAGAAACAATAAAACCAAAACAGTGAATACAATAAAGCAAGCCACTAGTAAATTGAAAATATCTACTATAATATGTCTTGTTATCTTTCGTGTCATCAGATTTAACATAATCAAACAAAACAAAAGAGAATAAAACCCAACCCAACAAAATAATGAAAATGATATGGTTTCCTGGCCGGGATCGCTTCCTGATGAGGCCTGGATCGCGCCCCCGCCCCCGCAATCTGCGAATGGTGCAGAATCATGGAGAGGCTTGGATGTGGCTGTCCCCACTTCAAGTATTTATTTGTAAATGCCTACTGGTTGAAATTCAAATGGTTCTCATAATTAAATACCTTTCCCTTTCCCCTGTATAATCTTGTTTTTCCTACAAATGATTCTAGCCAAAGCATCTTTTGTAGTTCATAAAAACCCCAAAACTTCAGCTCCTATAAAATCATTTGTTAATTGGGAAGTTCGGATTATTGGAGTCATGGAGAATTGTATCATTTTCCTCAGACCATGCACAAAGAATCAGATGTACCAAGCTAAGCCTTGAGTTCATTACGTTCTTTGAAACAATGACATCTGACTGGTAAAAGCAGGGATGAGGGCAGGAAATACTAAGAACCATTAATTCATTATGGTAGGCTTTTTATTCCTAATGAAAACTCAGTCACTATTATAGGGACTGAGTCCCCTATGTAAGTCAGATATACTTGTTTAGAAAAGATTCCAATTTTCTCAAACCATACTGGCTCTTTCTCGTGTGGCCATGCAAGATACTATGGATTTCTAAATCACATATATGTCACCATCATTCTTGTATATGTGAAAAGGTTCTACATGAGGATTTGGGCTTTAATCGAAGACTTTTGGAATCTAAAATGAACTAATTTTACTTGAAAAAGTACTTTCATTGTTTTTGGTCATTTTGCTTACTTTCATATACCATTTGAATAGAGTATGTATTGTGTGCGAAGGGGGAGAAGTTGTCAAAAAATTTTAATAATTGCCAGCTAGGAAACATTTACTTCAAATACAGAAATTTCTTTCTGATGATCCCATGGAAAATGTGACTGTATCTCTAGGATGTGTTCTCTTTAGTAATATCTAAATAAACTAGAGGGTATGAGAATGACTGTGTGTGGAAGCTTCTGTGCTTGTGTTCTGGTAGTTCTGACAGTCAGGCCTTTTGTTTGTCTTTGTATGTTTCTTTGCATAGCCTGTGCATGTTCTTGTTTTACTTTTTGACTCTTAACTGCTTTAAGCACTTGATTTTAAGTTCTGGTCTCTCTCCCATAGCTTTAATGTAACTCTCCTATCACTAATAGTATATACGAATAAGTTGAAAATCTCAATAATGCCAGCTCTATTTATGATATTCATTTTGAGTTGTATAATATCGAATTTGGGGAAAATGCATCAACTTCAAATAGAATGAAATACACAACATTTTGATTGTACTAACTGATCTGTGAATTAAAGATTGCTTACTGAGCATTTACAGTGGTACCTTGGTCCACGAACTTAATTCTTTCCATGATCCTGGTTGCAAACTGAGATCGAATCAACTCAAATTTCCCCATAAGGTCAACATTGAAGCTAACCATTGAATTTGATTTGGTTCTAGTCCAATTCGGTTTTCGACCAGAGTCGTGGAAAGAAGTTGGTGAAGCAAGGTATCATTCTCATGGAAATTACAATACATGCATCACAAAGTGTTCCAGTAGGTATTGAAATCAAGATTCTAGAACTGTAGCCACCAACCACATGTGCATTTGTTTTTTCCTTTGAGACAGGGTCTCACTATGTAGTTCAGGCTGGCCTTGAACTCACTATGCAGCCCAGGCTAATTCCTGACAGTCCTCCTGCTTCGGCCTCCTGAGTGTTGGCATAATAGGTGTGTGCCACCATACACAGCTCACCAGTGACTTTTGAGTACTTGCAATGTGGTTAGCTGGATCTGAGATGTGTTATAAGTGTAAGATACACACAAAATTTCCAAGACTTTGTTTTTAAAAACAATGTAAGCTCTCTCAATGAATTGATGATTCTCTTCATAACTAGTGGTTACGTGTTGAAGTGATAATACTTTAAGATATATTGGTATAAATGAGATGTTATTAAGCACAATGTCATCATTTCTTTTTACTTATTTAAGTGCAGCTACAAGAAGATTAAACATTACGTACATGGCTTGGATAATATTTCTATCAGACAGTGCAGCTCTAGAATGCTGAATAGGCTATTGAAAGGTTAGTTATCTGGAAATGCATTCAAATGGATTTCATGTCAGAAAAGCCTTCACACAACACGTTTTATTAGAAATAGGATGTAGCTTAGTGGTAGAGCATGCACTTAGTATGTTTGAGGCCTTGGGTTTAATCTCCAGCACTAAAAAGGAAAAGGAAGTAGGCCCAGATGACATGTCCAGGCTCTCTGTATTTGTGTCCTTTGGGACACTTTCAACCACCTGTATTGTTTTATTTGTGTGCTTGCTTACTTGTTCTTGCCGCCTGTCCCCACTCCCTACCCCTGTAGAGAGCCAGAATCTTGTCCATTTTGGGTGTCACTGTGACCTGAGTACAAAGCATAGAGCCAGGCACACAGGTCATTCTCATTAGACACTCATTAGGGGAAGGACATGGTGTGCTTGGGGCGGGGTGCTGGCTGAGAGGGTCAGAGTGACCCCTTTTCTTTTTTTCCCCACCTCCTGTGCCTGAGGCTCTGTGTGCTATACCAGGAAAGCCCCTATGTGCAACTGGATCTTGCCCCAGACTGGAAGGGAAGAGCAATTGTCTGTCAGTTCTCCATCTCTGTTGGAGACAGGATAGGATCACCAGCACTCAGATAGTCCTGACCCCTTCCTAGATTCCTGGTTGTGAGATCTCGTGCAACTTGCAAATGAGAAAAATAGGAACTTGTAGGATGAGGTTTAGGTTTAGACTCTGAAAGAAAATTGAAACTGCGGGTTATTGGCTGTGTGACCAAGGCTGAGCTGCTTTTCTCTGAGCCTCAGTTTCTGAGCTGATGATGCCACTGGACAAATTTAATGATAGATGTGGAAAGTCTTTCTCACAGGATTAAATAAGTTGTAACTTTTTATTGTTTATGTCATAAAGATTTCAAAAACATTTTAAAAGCACTCCGTGCACGTGATACTTAAGAAGTGTTAGTTCTCAACTGGCATGGTGGCAACTCCTGTAATCCCAGCACTTGGGAGGTTGAGGCAGGAGGATCATTGCAAGTCTGAGGCCAGCCTGGGCAACATAGTGAATCCAGGTCACCCTGAACTAAATAGTGAGACCCTATCTCAAAAAACCAAAAAAAGAAAATGTTAGCTCCCCATTCAACTAAAAATGATAACTTTAATTGATATGAAAACTTTAACAGCACTATTAAACACTGTGATCTCGTTTTCCTCCAAAGTTGCCACACGCCTGTAAATGAGGAATCTGATCATGAAAGAGGAAAGCACAGTGGAAACACATTAAACTATGTCTTAGTTTTCTGCTGCTGGAACAGAATATCCCAGACTGGGAAATTTTTAAACAGTGGTAATTTACTTGGCTCCTGGTTCTGGAAGCTGAGAATCTAAGAGGGTGGCACTAACTTCTGCTGAGGAGCTTTGTGCGCCATCATAGCATGGTGAAATGCAGGTAAACCAGCACATGGGACAGAGAATTGAGGGCTAAACTCTTGTGATAACTAACCCAGTTACAAGATAATGCCATTAATTCAGAAAGGAAGAACTCTCGGCATACTTACCTCTTAAAGACGCACTCTTTTAGTATCATCATGATGACAATTAATTTGCAACACAAGTTTTAGAAGGGAAATTCAAACCATAGCAAGATACTTGTTTGTACTGTCAACTTTTATTGCCAGACTTTGATTATGACCGTAAATCCTAGAAGGTTTTGACAATCAGTTGGTCAGACAACACGTTCTTTGGGTGTCATGTGACTTTTACATCACTCCAATGGAGATGGAGAGAAGAGTGAAGGGACATTGGTGACATCTCAGGCTGCTTTAGATCTTCTCTAGGTTCTATGTTCAGAAAGTTTCTACTAATTTCCCTTTTCTCTTTTCTTTCCCTCATTTCTAAGAGTTCTTTAATTTGGGTCCACAGACTCCCAAGAAAGCTGATGATAGAAGTCAAGCCCTTGAATGAAAAATAAAATAGCCTTTATTTAATTTTGTCTCTTATAGAACTTCAGCATTTTATTTGGTCATGAACAAAGCCAAAACATCCTAGTGCTATTAGCGGTACTTGTACAGTGGTGCTTCAGTTCAAGAACTTAATTTGTCCCATGATTCTGGAAAGATGGCCACATTCATATTCATGAAGAAAAGATGAGTGTGGTAGTGTTCATCGCCTGATGCAGAGTTCACAAACAAAAGCAAAATTTTGTCAAATACTTGGTTTGTGAACCAAATTATTCACAAACAAAAGCATTCATGAACCGAGGTGCCACTGTACTTTATTCTCAACAGGAATCATGGCTTTTTTTCTAACTTATTGCAGTTGTTACCAGTATCTTGTAATGCTATCTAATTGCACCACTGCTTCAAAATTATAGTACTTGTTAGACTCAATTTTAGGTCTTGTTATTTAATGAATTAATGAAGTATCACTTATATGAATCCTAACAGTAAACAAAAAACTGTTTTGTTAATTGTATCAGAATACCTAGCTTGCTTTGTAAGCTTACATTTACAAAACCCCAAATCTCTGAACAGTCCATTGTCTAGACTCACTGGGTAATGAGCACATTACCAGCAGTTAATATGAGTTTCTAAGGATATTTGATGAAACCAGAGATTTGAGTTCAAAAGTTTGGGCCAATAGCAACTCTTCAACTGATTAAGTGTAGGTTTTATGTAGGATTGCCTGTGTCAAGGAATAAATATATTTTCAGGGGAAATTACCAAGTGTTAGCATGTGTTTATCATGAATGCAGGGATTTAAAGATCAATTCTCAGCTAGAGATGATACAGCTTTTTCCATGATGTAGTTAAAAATACTTGCAAATGGTGTAATGATTGAAAATTATAATGTGCTATGTATTTACTCATGAGTATATACTACATGGTGTGTAAAAGAGCTATCTTGTTGTCTGGTCTTGAAAGATGGGACTATTGGTTGAACTTGGAGGGGTGGGGTATTGCAGGCTTGGAAGAATTATAAATCTGGAGGTGCTGGGAATGAAGTTCCAAGGAAAAGACTTACTACCTCTAACTTGGCTTTGTTGGAAGGAATGAATGAACAGGGCCACAGGAGAGAGGTAACAAGTGTGAGATGGGCAGATGAAGGATGTCCAAATCCATTTGGGAGATTTTTGACTTATGGAAGGGAATGCTTAGGATTTTGAGAAGTGGAGCAACAGCCTAAAAATGCTCTGCATGTGAATACTGACAGAAAAAAAAGTGGGAAAGTAGATGCGGGGGCATTTTTTTTTTTTACCATAAATATTGCAACACATTATGAAAAGTTTCCTGCAAGTTAGCTTGAATGTTGTAGGAGGAAAGAACCATTTTACTTTAGAACACTGTCAACTAAATTTAGCTTCTTTTGACTAAATATAAGTTCTTCGGCACAACTAATGATGCAGGATATGTGCATCCTGAGAAAGACGTGTACACCCACAATGACACTTTTCCACCTGCCCACACTGGGTCCCGTTAAACATGGTGGTATGTGGAAGTGGATTTTACTTTACAGTTGTTCAAGTGAGTTGTATATTTTTGAAAAACCACTTCCTGAAAGAGAATGGCTGTTTGGAAAGGGAAGAAAAACTCTAGCTGGCTTTGGTGGTAACACTTCAGAGGCATAACTGTGTGAGCATTGGTGATTACGATTCCTGAAACAGGTGGTTACGATTCCTGATGGTTTTCCAAGCATCCACGTGTTCCTGCTATTGGTTGCCAGAAGACAGAAAAATATCGGAGCTGAGAATATAGAATTTTTGTGAGAACTTGCAAGGACATCCAGATCTCATCACAGAAGCATGTGACTCACATTTCTTGTGCCTTAGAGACATAGGTGAACCCCTGCAATTTACCATCCTCCTGACTGGTCAGGGACAAACTGAAGGCTCTTAAAAAATAAAAAAGTTGGTTGTATGCTAACATTCATGGAAGAAATGAGTTGAAAATACCATACTTGCATTTCCAAACTCCCTGATGAGGTAGCTCCAGCTGTGGTCTCACCCTTCATTCCAAGAACTGTACCTGAAGATGTGTATGGTTTGGGCATCTTTACAATGTGGCAAAAACACTGTTTGTCTCCTGACTGATTGCTAGTGGAGGATATTTCTACTCATTGCTGTGAAGTGAGCCTTTAATCGATTTAAAAAAAATTTCTAAAAGTATAACACACCGAGGAGGGCCTAAAAGGGCCAGACACTTTATAAAGATGACCTTAGTTATTAATAATCTTACTTACTATCAGTTGAACTCTGTAAATTGAGTTCTCAATATGCCTATAAGATTTTGAGATTTGCCAGCATTTTATTTATTTATTGATTTTCAATTTTGAAGAGACTAAAATCAAATGAAATAAAATGGAATAGAGTCAATCAAACAAAACAATGAACCTGGTACATGACTTCAAAAAAAGATCAAAGGAAATCAATAATGGTTACAATAATGCCTCTTGTTATCTTCAAAATAACTGCTTATACCGTCAGGCATAATAAAATCATACAAAATAATACAGAATAAAACCAATAAAACCAAAACAATGGAAGCAATACGGGACTTCAAAACAATAGTAAAATAACAGTGGCTACCATAATCCCTCTTGTTATCTTCTAAATAGCTGCCTATATCATCAGACATAATACATTCAAACAAATCAAAATAGAATAAAATCACTGAAAACAAAACAATGAATGCAATACTGGGCTTCAAAACAAGGTAATAGGAAATCAATAATGGCTACCATAATATATTTTATCATTGAAATAGCTGTCCATCAAATAAAATAATGTTAGACAAAGCAAAACAGAATAAAACCAAACTAAACAAAACGATGAAAGCAATATGGAATTCAAATCACGATAATAGCTTAACAATGGCCACTGCCTTCCCTTTTTAGACACTTCCTCCCCTTTCACTTTCACAATATGTATTGTGCATTTTGGATCTCACTAACTCCTTTAGTTTTTTATATTCACCCATGTGACTCTGAACCTTTTCATCCATGAGCATGATCTCAAGTTGGATCCATTTACCTACAAGAGCCTTGAGGTTATCTTTCTTTATAGCTGAGTAGCTTCCCATTTTATGAAAATGCCAAGTCTTTCTTGTCCACTCTGCAACTGATGGGCAAGCTACCCCCACTTCTTTCTGACTCCCTGTCACATAGAACTTTGTTCTCTCTCCTTTGATGTTCAGTCTATGAACCCCCTTTCGAGTTAAATGTGTTTCTTGTATAAAGCATATTGATGGATCCCGTCTTCTGATCCACTCTGCCTGTGTTTCTTTTTATTGGTGAATTGAGGCCATCTACATTAATGGTTATGGCCAACATACACTGCCTCGTGTCTGCCATGCCATTTTCCTGCCTTCAGCTGCTACTTTTCCTCTCCATTCAGTTGTCTGCCCCACTTGGTGATACCCCTCTGCCACTGTTCCTGGAACCATGGTCTTTTATTTATCTCTCTCTAGGATGTTCTTCAGTATTCTTTGTAGTGTTGGTTTGGTGGTCATGAATTCCTTCAGTTGTTCTTTGTCATGGAAGTACCTTGTTTCTCCATTAAGTGTGAAAGAAAGTTTTGCAGGGTATATCAATCTGGGTTGGAAGTTGTTTTCTTTCAGGACTTGAAATACTTCACTCCAAGCTCTTCTTGACTTCATGGTTTGTGTTGAGAAGTCTATCGTGATTCTGATGGGTTTTCCTTCATACGTGATCTGTTTCTTTTCTCTAACAGCTTTCAATATTCTGTTCTTGTGTTGAATTTCTGGGATCTTGATTGTTATATGTCTGGCTATAGATTTATTTTGGTTATGGCTAGCTGGAGTTCTATATGCCTCACTTATCTGAATGTTACTTCCTTTTCTCATGCTTGGGAAATATTCTGATATTATTTCTGTAAATAGACTCTTAATGTCATTTGTGGTGACTCTTGCTTTTTCACTCACACCTATTATTCTTAAGTTATGTTTCTTTGGGTTGTCTTGCAGCCGTTGAATTATTACTTCCTGGTTCCGTGTTATTTTTAAGAGATCTTTCTTTTTGCAATCACAAGCTGCAAACCTGTCTTTAAGGTTTGAAAGTCTATCTTCAGTCTCTTTCAAGTAGTTTTTCCAGCTTTCAATGGAGTTTTTAATTTCCTGGATATCTCTTTGAATCTGTTGCATGTATTCTAAATCTTTCTTATATTGTTCATTCAAGGTTTCCCTCATTTTCCTATACTCCGTTTTTCAATCTATGTTTTCTTTAGAGGTGATTAGCAATTCTTTTATTATGCTTTTCATTTCTTCTTTTACCTGAGATAATATTTCTGTTCCAATTTCTTTTATAGCCTCATAAAGTTGTTTCTTTACTTCAGATGCCATCACTTCAGAAATTTCAGGTGTGTTACTCTCGATCTCTTCCGTGTTTATATCACCTGGACTTGCTCTGCATTGTTTGGAGGCCAGTGACTGCCTATGGCTTCTTCATCTTCACATATTTCTGGGTTTTTCTGGACAAGTGTGTAGTGGGGTCCCAGGCACTTCCTGCATTGGCTACAGTTTCCCTGAAGCGAGACTGTTTGGTTCTTCTAGCCAGTGCTGGCTATGGGTATGCTGGTGCAGGGCCGTCTGCTCTTTTTCCCAGCTTGTGTTGGCTCCCCATGTCTGGTACAGTGCGCGTGGGGGCGGGGCTGGCCCTGCCTCCTAGCTGGTTACCAGAGAGGATCTTCCATGATGGCTGTCTGAGTGTACGAGGGGGTAAGGTTCGCTGCTGCCTCCTGACCAAGCTGGTCACTGGCAGGGATCTCCCACAATGGCTGTTGGAGTGTGCAAGGGGGCAGAGCTGGCTGCCACCTATGCACCTGGGCTGGGTACCTGAGGGAACCTCCAGGATGGCCGCTGGAATGTGCGTGGTGTCGGGGTTCAGTCCTTGCGATTTCCACCAGTCTGTACCCAGCTAGGAGATGCTGGAGGAAGCCCACAGCAGTTTTGATTCTAGGCTTATCCGACCCAACTCTAAAATGGCTCCCAGCCAGTCACTCTCTCCCACAGGAGGGCTGAGTCCTGTGCACTCACCGCCAGCCAGTGCAGTCCTCTGCATCTGCTGCTCCCTTCCACCGTGTCTCTTTGCAGAGGCCTCTGGGGTCGCCAGCCGCCACAGTTGCTGTGACTGAGCATCCCCAGGTTCCAACAGCTCTTCTCACACAGTGGGTCCAGCTCTGGGCAAAGGCGGCACCATCCACCACCTTCTTCTTTGTTGAAGTTTTTTTTTTACTCTCTCTGTGGGTTTCAGTTCTCACTTTAGATTCTTCCTGGGTTCAGGGGACCCACTTCCTTCCTTCTTGTCTTCTCCACAATGCTATATTCCAGCATCTGGACTGTATCTCTCAGAGAGACTGTTTACTCTGCTGCTTACTCTTCTGCGATTCCCGGAAACCTTGTCAGCATTTTAGAGATGAGGAAGCAGAGCCACGGAACAGTACAATTGCCCAAGATCACACAGTTAATAGAAAAAGGAGTCAGAAATGGAATTCAGGGTGTTTGACCCTTAGTACCTGGTAAAAGTTCTGAACACTGGGAAGGAGTTATTATCCCCATTTTACAGTTGTATAAACTGAGGCTTAGAGATGTAAAGATGTAAAGTAATTCATCCGTATTCACACCACTAGTGCCTGATAATTGTAGCATTGTTCAACGGAAATATAATGTGAGTCACAAATGGAAGTCTTATGTAATTTTGTTTTCTAGTAGTCAAATTTAAAAAAGAATAACAGTTGACATATTTCATCTAACCCAAAAATGTCATTTCAACATATAATTAACATATAATAAGTGTGAAAACTTACTCATGTCACATTTTTCATTTTTTTTCTACTAGCCTTTGAAATCTGATACATATCTTGCCGTGGCGTGACATCTCCACACGGACCAGCCACATTTAATATCCCTGTGTGACCGCTGGCTTCTGTACTGGACAGAGCAGTTCTAGAGCAGCAGTTCTCAGTCCCAGCTGCATAATGGAACTACTGGGGAACTAAAACACAGGTGCCAGGGACTCATTCTCAGAGAGTCTGCTGTCATGGCTCTGGAGACTGGACTCTAGGATTTCTAGCCACCCTCTTCTCCTGCCAGGCATTACCCAGACTGAGTAGAGAACTCTCTCCATTTTCTACTGGAGATGGTTCGATGAGATTCATGACATGAGAACCATTCAAAATAACCACTCTAGGGCTGGGGATATAGCTCAGCGGCACAGTGTCTGCCTGGTGAGCATGAGGTCGTGAGTTCGATTTGCAGTACAAAAAAAAAAACATTCTGGCAAGATGCTTTGATAGTTGACATTAAAGAATGCCAAGGTATGTCCTAGCTAATTTGTCAGTTTCTCTCAATTTACATTTCCCACCATTTACCTTCAGAGTAATATAAGGAAAAAGATATTTCCCCTTCTGAACTGCACATTGGTCTGGATGCACAGCAATGGAAATAATTTAAGACATAAACAAGTCTTTCAATTGAGGTTAAAGGTAGTGTTGTTGGTTCGCACCCTCCGAGTTGTGGAGAAGAAGTTGGAGTTTGAAAGCTACAGGCTGGTGTCAGAATGAAAGAAGTCTTGTGGGGAATGCATGGGAGGTGCTGGTTGAGGAAAGGGGGTAATTGTGGTTCGTGCTGAGGTCTGAAGTCTACACAGCCCTCTGGGTCCCACAATACTCATGAAACTGCTCTCTCGCCAGCAGCCTCACACCCAGAGCCTCACTTGGCCAAACTTGTAATTCTGCCCTTGAGACCTGGATATGAAAGCCAGTACTAAGGAATTCAAACATCTCATCTCACCCGGAGGTTCAGTTGTCCTTAAAGTGCCTTTGGAATCATTTGAAATAATTTTAGATTGTTGTCTTTTATTTAAATTCAAATACAACTTCAATACTCCTGATGTATTTATTATTTCTCAGAATGAAAATACTGGGCCTTCTGAAGTGCTAACTCTAGTTATGTGCAAAATTGCTTGTTATATTTATTTGACTTAAAATTAAGCCAGAGCATACGCAAGCTCTACGGTCTTCCCTAGCTTTAACAAAGTGAATACCAAACGATGTTTAAGGGTGACGATCAAATAGGAAAGATAAAAATGAATGATTATCATTCACAGTGAAAAAAATGTTGTCAACTGTCAAAATGCACCATTATTTTATGTGTGCTAAGACAGAGTAAACTCTTATGCAATGGATTCCCATAACTTGGAATTTTTATTTTCTGTTCATTGAAGGAGTTCTTTTAGTAGTATTTAGAAATTAATACTATTATATATAACTTTTTCACATCCATTAAAAAGGAGAGTGTAAGTAAACAAAGATTGGTTAAGGTATTCCTAAAACTTCTTCCCAGTATTGGTACCAGGAATTGAACCTAGGACCTTTGGATTGAGCTATATCTCTGGCTCTTTGTTACTTTGTTACTTTTGAGGCAGAGTCTTGCTTAGTTGCTAAATTGCCCAGGTTGGGATCCAACTTGCCATTCTCTTGCCTCAGCCTCTCATAATGCTGGAATTTTAGGTATGTGCCACCATGCCCAGCCATTTCTGATGGCTTTTAAATTTTGAATCATCAGTGTTTTAGTTTTCCTACAGAATATTGTCCTTCTCATCAAGAACAGCAGTGTTTCAACATTTTTTGAAAAATCTTCCCTGGTTATTTCTAGAATTTTCCTTCATGATGGTCTTTTAGGATATGTAGTAGCTTTTCACTTTCTTGTTAAGTCTAGGTGAAATCTTTCTGAATACCTTTAATGTGATGCTTTGCCAGTCCTGCGTCCTACTCATTTGAAGTGCCAGTTCTATGAATGTCTACAATCAGCCTCACATGTGGGCAGGCAGTGGCACCTATGTTGTTACTATGCTTCGCAAATGATTTCAACATGAGTTTCAATTTCAGAGACATTGAAATATGGAAAATGTTCACCTTAGAGTTGATGAACTAGGGCATATAAATTATATTTCTGATAGTCCCCAATTACTTGTCGCCTTCATCATGCTTATGTACTTTAAAAAGTTTCACTAAGATTTACCTGATGCTCCCACCTCAGTGTATCTCAGTATTAGTGTATGAAGGTGAATAAGCAATACTGTATACTTCCTACATGCTCCAATTTGCAGCTATGCTTTTTTACTGTTCATCCCAACCTTGAATTTACACATGGGCTGCCTGGGAACCTTGTATGTAGATCCCGATTCTGTAGGTCCAGGAAGGGACTGAGAATCTGACGTTCTGGCAGGTTCTCAGGTGCTGCTCACACTGCTGATTTGAGGGCCAAATGTTGAGTAGCTGGACTTTTAGTACAACTAAGGACACAGAATATCACAGAAAAAATTTGGTATTTCTCCACGGTGGATGGATGTTTTCATGTTCCATGATTCATACCTGTTCTGATGAAAACCTCTGTGTAGCAGATGTCATTGTACTAGGTAAAGACAAAGATTTCTTAGGATAAAAAAAGAAAAGAATTTTGGTATTGTGATGCAGGGACAGATATTTCTTCCACTTAATTTGTTTTCTGAAAGATTTGTTCATTTCATTTTCCTTTGCTTTCCTCCTCAGAAAATTTAAGGAATGTGAATTTATTAGGAAATCTGCATATAATTGCAGATTAATACCCTCCCCATTAATACCATATTAGTTCATCATGATTAATAGCATCTATGTGAATGCTTAATGACTTAATAATGATGGACTATTTGCTTTAAAGTGTTGTGAGAACATTGCAAAAAGGCACTACCCGTATCAGGAAAATTAATTATATGCTGGTTGGATAATAGCATGTCACCAATAAGATATGTTTTTCTGGAAACCCTGATTGGTGTTGATATTTGCACAGTGGGAGGTACTTTTTAAAAACACTCATGGACCTTTTAACTTACAAAATGCAGAATTTTATTTTTATGAACAGTTAAGATAGGTGTGGGTATTGATGTTTATGACAGAGAAAACAACACGGACACACAAATATATGTTGATCTACTCGCAAGTTTAGCTATGTTCTTAACCAGAGACTTCCTATAGTGAATGTTCAGAGTAAGCTCCAAAATGAACTGCTTCTACTACCTGCTGGTCTATTCTAAATTCATAAATTCACTCCCCCAGGGCCCATGTATCTCTTGGTTCTAATTTTATTCCCTTTGGGGGAATCATTTGTTTTTGCTATCATTCTTCAGTCTAATTCTGTGATGTCGGCAGCCAGTGTTGTTTATTTCTGTCTTTGCCCTACATCTGAGGAAGCGAAGGTCAAGGAAATTATGTGACTTGCCCAAACCAATCTAGCTATATAATTTGTCCCCCACAGATTATGGTCTACCATTTCAAATGTCTCCAATTTTAACCCAGGCGGAAAGAGCTGCTGGAGCGGAGGTTCTGTCCACCTGGTGCCTTTGAGGAAACTCAAGAAGCCCTGTGTGATTGGAGTTATGAGCTGAAAGGGAAGAGGGACAAAACACAAAACTGGAAGGAAGGGCTGGGGCCAGGTCATGCAGACCTTGTAGGCTGTGTAAAAAATTTTAGACTCTATCTTAAGGCAACAGGAAGCCATTCGTGATAGTCATGTCCAGGGATGTGATAAGTGATATGTTTTGCTACATCCTGCTGACCGCCTGTGGAGAACGGTTTGGAGGCAGTGCTTGAAGTATCAAAGACCAGTTCAACAGTCACCATTGTGTCCATCTTTTTTCTAGCTTGGCATTGCAATAAAGGTAGAGTTTGTCTTCCTTATTGCAGAAAACTCTGAAGCATTACTGCTTATCCTTTCCATTTTTTTTTCTCTTTTGTCAACTGTAGGGTCATTGTTGTTTGCCTGGTGCCCCTGGTTTCTTTGACTTTAGGAAGTCCAACAACCCTCACTCATGGGACAGAATCTGCATGAGGAGCTGTAGCAGGAGCTGATGGGCACCACAGTTAGCTCTCATCCTTCCAGCTTTTTTTTTTTGCCTCCTTGGGTCCACTTCTTGGGCCACAGATGCTATTGTTCTCTCTCTTTGGGGAAGAGCACTCTGGGTAGAGAAGCAAAGAGAGCCTCATCCCAGTTCTAGAGAGAGGCAGTGTCCTTTGACCACACATTGTGGTTTGGATGACCAGGAATAGAACCCCTCTGTCTCTTACCTCCTCAGGGCAGGTGGGAGTAAAAATGGGATGGTTGGGAAGTGGCTTTCTAAACCTATGTTTGCAGTGTTTTGATGTTACTTTCACAGATGAGGGAGGAATCATGAAGTCTGGAGTTTAGATTTTTTAGAATTTCAGGGATGCAATGTTTATCCCACTCTTCCTCCCCTTAGAGTGTAGTATAACCTGGAATTGAAAATAGATCCCCCCTCCTTTTTTCCACTTTGAATGTATTCCTGGCACAGTGCAGATTTTTCTTCTCCCTCTTGAACCAATGAATCAACCCTTTCCTCAAAATGCTATTTCATTTCCCTTTTAAGAAAGAAAATGTCTAAATTTGGGTTGGCAGAACTGAGGAACTAACTTAGATTCAGATGGGCCAATGTAAGGAGAATGTTTCTAGAAGAAGCAAACTATTTAGTCCCCTCTCAAAAAATGTTGACATCAAATTAAAATGGAGCTCTAAAGTGAGGGAATGAGCAAAGTAAGGATCAAAGCACTACGTGAGTTTGAGTGGAGTGGGAGAGCTGGAAGAGGAAATAAGGGCTGGTGATGCTTTTCAGAATTACAAACATCAAAAAAGACTGATGAGTGCTGCTGGTTTAATGTAGCATTTCTCAAAGTGTATTCCCTACAGCATCGGCATTTCTTGGGCATTTGTTAGAAACGCATACTCTGTGGCCTTATCCCAGACCTACTGAATCAGATACTTTGCAGAGAAGACCCAGCCATCTGTCTTTTAACCAGTTCTCCTGGTGGTTCTGATGCATGCTCAAGTTTGAAAATTACTTACCCAGACTAGGGAATAATGTGAAGTCAATCCTTGATGATCATTGTATGGGTTTGAGCCTGTGTCCCTACAAGACCTCACGTAATTTGGATGGGGCTGAGTCTGGCATTTGTGATTGGTTTGTTGTCTAGTGCTGGGATTGGTGATGTGAGTATTGCACCTGCCCAGGATTGGAGCTGGCATACAGGGTAAGGACGAGAGGAAGGCATGTTCTCTCTCTCTCGCAGGTTCGTCTTGCTGTTTGGTGGCTGCCATGAATGGCAGCCCCGCCATGCCACGCTGCCTTGGAGCCAACTAAGTACAGACTGAAACCCCTGAGAACTGTAAGAAATAAACCTTTCCTTCCCTAATTTTGGGTGTCTGGTATTTTGTATCAGCAACAAGTAAAAAGTAACCCAGACAACCATCCAAGTTGTTCTTCTTTGTCCTTTCCATGCTTCCCACCTCTGACCAGGTGCCTCAGAAATCTGTGTCCCTGGCCCCAAATAGGATAACAGAGCACAAGGGGAAATGGCTTAGTGTAAAGTCGTCCCATCCTTATAAGAACAAGGCATTTTTTCTTCCAGTTAGGGTCCAGAGACCTATCAGGGAATTATTGTTGCATCTGGTTTAGCCACTGGGACGTTGTTCTCTCAGAGGAAAGCAACTTATAGAATTTTACTGGGCATCTGATGGTCAAATGAGTGGGAGGCAGAGACGTAGGTCTAGATCCAAGTTTTAGTTTTTACTTGTGGAGGCTCCTTAGAGAAATTCTTACAGTTTTTAACCCTGTAGAATGGGATTGATTATACATGCCATTTGGGGGTGCTAGGGATCAACTAAGGTCATATATAGTACACCTGGCACAGAACAGATGCTTAATAAATGAGCACTAACAGTATTTGTTCCTTGGCTATCGTAGGGCTACTCAGGAAAGGCCATTTTAGGAAGAATATAATCACACATGGCCTTCATCTTGTAGTGTTCAGATGGTTGAAATAGCAGTTAGAAAGAACAGATAATTAGAATTTTTACTATAGGAAAAAAATGAAGATGGCTTTTAATGACTTCACGTTTGGTACAGGCTTTGCACTGAATAATCTGCTAAGATACACGTTAAATAGGAAATCTATTTTTCTGAGTTAAAATATCATATTGGCAAAGTCATTGTAATGCTGTGCTATCAAAGAGCAATGCTAAAATTTAAATTATTTTAAAGTATAACCTCGATAAGCTTATACTTAATAATGCTTAAAAATTAATTCACTTATAAGTGAATACAATAAAAGTTACTTTCCATTAGACTTTCATAGTATCTGGCAATTTTAGAAATTGATTTTATTATGGACAGAGGTCTTTTGTGTTAAAAGGGAGGTGTTTTTGTGATATTTGGTAACCCATGATTTAGATGGATGAGTTAGAGGTTTTAAATCCCCCTGAAATCATCTCTGCCCCTTTCTCTTAAGCTGATGCTAACCAACAATTATCATTTATAAGATGATAATAAAAAATGAACAAAGAACATCATTCTAACAGTTTCTCTCCCTATATTTTGGTGGGAGTTTTCTCAAAGAATAAGAAATACCAGTTTTTATTGTCTTTTCAGTATGTCAGACAGACTTAGTTAATCCCATGCCTGACTGGCTGTGGGACTGAGAAACTGTAAAGCTGAGTGTCACACAATTCATGTACAAATATGAGGGTTATAGGATCCACAGACCATGACTTAGTTAACTTGAATTTTATTTTTAATGGAAATAACAATGGGCTTTGCAAGCTGATTTAGAGTCTCTGGGTTTAACTGTATAAGGGTTTAATACCCATGCAGTGTGATTTAGAAAACTGAAATTTTTTAGCACAGTAAATAAACTGAGAGCTTGGAAACCAAATTGAAGTCTGCAGCCTAGAAAATCAACAAAGACTAAAAATAGTAAGATTAGAGATGGCATTCAACCATGGACTGTCCAAAGGTGGTTTTTAAGTACCACCAAAGGAGAAACTAGGCCATGGTATGATAGGTTTAAAAAATATATAGGTCTAGAGAGCATTCTGTTCATTATGTAGGTGTGGAAGCTTACAATACGGATTTTGTTTTCCAGAGTTTGGGTTTTTTATGTTTTTTATTTGACTTAAGAGGGTATCCTTTTTGATATCAAAGAAGTGTTGGCATAGTGTACACAAGATTGAGAGTTTGGCATGGTGAAGTTAATGTAAAGGTTTTAAAATGCAATAGCTGCTCCTGTTAAGCAAATCAAACAAACAGCTCCACCATCCACTGGGCTCTTTGCAAACAGCCGAATGATTCCCTTTAGAGCAAGCACGTAGAAGTATTGCAGGACCAGGAAAAAGAACGCACAGTATGAATTCCTGTGCTCTTAAACCATCTCACATGTTATCAGCTCAGCATCAAGTCTCTTTGTAGGATTTTGCTCTATGCCTAAACTTGTGTGCATGTGATTTTTAAAAAAAACAGTATTAGTTGAGCTGGTCCTTAGTAGTTCAGAAACTTCAAATGCCTGGCCTGAGTTGTACATAACTGTCATGAGCTCTTGACTAACTAGGGTACTGTGAAGTCCACGGGAGTCTCGCCCTTCCATTGGAATTTTCTTTTCATCTCTAGAATGCACAATAATTGCTCTGAGTAGGAGGAGTGAATTGAGAGAATAGGATTGATAGTCTTCTCTTGACTGCTAAGGGTAAAGGAGGTATTCCTCTCTTCCCCACTCCCAGACTCTCAGTATGGAAGACCAGAATATTGGGAATGGGTAATTCATCTGAGACAATTGGTAAAATTAAACTTGGGTATCCCAACTGGTATTCAAAAAAAAAGAAAAAGAAATCTTGGGTGTCATTGCATGATGCAGAGAGATTGGAGTGTGAAACGGGACTGATGTTAGCACGATCATGATATTGGTGATTGTGAAAAATAACAAAACTAGTCATTAGCTTTTCACAGTTCCTTTTTAGTTGGATGAAATGTTTTCTTTCAGACTTTGCTTGCCAGGAATTCAACTCAGCAAATATTCATTAAGCATCAGTCATTCTGAGCTGTAGAACTTGATTTTTCAAAGATGAATGTGACCTAACCCTTACACAAAAGTAGACTCAAACTAATAAAGAAAAGCCATTGTTAATACCACTTTTTAATGAAAATATTTTGGATGATATTATTTGATGCAGAATAACCAAAATATTTATTAGAATTCTCACGATTTGTCCCCTGTGAGACAGTCTTTTGTTACAAAGGCAGGGGTATCTACATCATGGGCAAAAAGAAATTTTAGATTGTAGCTCTAAATGTGAATCAATAAAGATTCTAGATGAAAATGTAGGCTATCATGACTTTGGGGTGGGCAGCGTTTTTTAAAATAGGATACAAAAACTTATTAGCTGTGGAGATGATAAAAATGGATGAATTCGACTACATTAAAATAATTTCAGTTCATCACAAGGTAACACTGAGAAGACAAAGTCCAAGGAATGGGAGAAAAACTTGCAATAAGAATATTCAGAAGAGACTTGTGTATACACTATATAAAGAGCTACCAATACAAAGGAAAAGGTAGACTAACCACTAGAAATATGTGGATTAGATAGACTTGAGTAAGCACTCACAGAAGAGGATGTTGGTTGTCTTAGTTGGAGGTAGCAATTGGAAGGGAAGGGGCAGAAGGAACTTCTGGGGTTCTGGTAACAATTTTGGTTACTTGGGCATGTTTACTTTGTGAAAAGCCTTCAAATTTCAGTCTCTGCATTTTTCTGTATTATGTCTGTTATAATTTCATTGAAGATAGTTACACTAAAAAAAGGCAATGCCTTGTCTAGGATGAAGGATGTAAGCAAAATATTTCCAGAGGTTAACACTGTCTACAAGTATATCTTCTCATTTAGAATTTTCCCTGTATGGAAGCACAAGAATCATTGAGAATATAGGGCTTTGCAAGGTAGCTAGGACATGCCTGTTGTGTGAAACAGTCCTGCACGTGGAGTGACAGTATCTTAAGCCAGTAGGACTTTGCCTATCAGTATCCTGAGATGGGGGGAGGAAAACAAAAATAACTGTGGAGGAAGCATTAGAAACAAGCTTGATTACTTTCCAATTATTTGGATGGTTAAGTTGGCCTGTAACAGTGTTTAAACCACCACTTATTGATCCCTATTTTCATGTGTCCAGACACTTGAGATAGAGGCTTTCTGTGCATTAGAAACATAAAACTCTCTGCCCTCTGGGGGACTGGGTGACCCGCGCGGACCCCCGGAGGAGAACGACAATGGGCCCTTCCAGGACCCACTCCACTGGACCCCAGTGGCACCGGCTCGTGGACTTGGAATCAAGGACTGACCAACCCCCCCTCCTCAAGCAATCTGCTGGTTCGGAGGTGTCTTGGTTACTTTTCACTCGTTGCCGAAACAAAATACCTGACGCCCTAAATTAGGGAAGGAAAGTTTATTCTTACAGTTTCTCGGGAGTTTCAGTCCATACTTAAGTTGGCTCCAATGCAGCGTGGCGGGGCAGGGCTGCCTTTCATGGCAGCCGCGATCAGCAAGGCACGCTGGCAAGAGAGAGAGAGAGAGGCGGAGGCGGAAGTGGAAGCGCAAGAGGAAGACCCGCCTTCCCTTACATTGTATGTCGGCTCCACCCCTGAGCGGGCACAACACTCACATTGCCAGACAACAAACCAATAACAAACCAATAACTCAGCCCCATCAATATTATATGAGGACTTGGGGGTACATAGCATATTACCAAATACAGGAGGTCTGGCTAAATTGGTAGCAACTAAGGAACATTAAGCAACTAAATGCTAGTATTGTTTTGTAGATTTTGCAGGCCTCCGGTGCAGCCTGATCATCTCTTTGGAAGATGACAGTAGGCAATGTAGCAAATATGGGGGATTCTCTTCTGTCTTGTCTCACAGTTCTGCTTTACTCTGATCATTATTTTTTTTGCTTTATTTTGTATTCTGTTTTTATTGGTTTTATTCTGTTTTGTTTTTGGTTCAATTCTACTATACCTGTTGGAATGGTCAGCTATTCTGAAGATAACAAGATATACTATAGTAGCTATTGAATTCACATTATTTTTCTTTGAAGTTCTGTACCAGTTCTACTGCTTTGTTTTGATTGACTTTGTTCTGGTATGTTCTGTTGGATTTTACTATCTTTAAAATAAAAAAAGAAACAAAACTGTCATCATAATCTCATAGGAATATGCTATTATTACCTGAATTTACAAATGAAGAAACAGATTTATCGAGATTGAATCACCTGCTCTCACATTCCAGCTAGGATGTAGTGTAGTAGTAACCTGCAACTGAAATTCAGGTCTGTGTAATTTGAAAGACCAGCTTCTTGACGTGACTATTATGCTACCTTTTTCTTTCTTCCTTCCTTCCTTTCTTTCTTTCTTTCTTTCTTTCTTTCTTTCTTGCTTTCTTGCTTTCTTGCTTTCTTTCTTGCTTTCTTTCTTGCTTTCTTTCTTGCTTTCTTTCTTTCTGAGACAGGGTGTTGCTATGCAGTTCACATTGGCCTTCAACTCACTAAGTAGCCCAGGTTGCCCTTGAACTTGCAGCAGTTCTCTTGCCTCAGCCTCTAAGTGCTGGGATTACAGGCCTGTGCCACCACACTCGGCTGCCTTATATTTTTTGGGCCAATTTTATTTGATTGTGCATAATGAGGAGAAGAAAATACTTAACGTAATAGATGCAGTATTCAAATTTGATAATTGAAAGAACTTGAACCAATTTTACAGTGTGAGGTTTGCTGCTCTGTAGGTTTTCATGGACTGGCATTTTCGTTTTCTGATAAGGAATTGGTGGTGGTGGTGGTGATTGAGAAATCCCCTGTGAAGCAACACAGTCTGTGTTGGGAATGTCACGTAAGGGTGACCCAGGGGCCCTTATCAACGATTTAGGGACATTTTAACAACCTGAGTAATTGTTTATGGTGGACAGGCTTTGTTTTCTGTTTATTAATGACTACTCCAGGCTAGACTATTCCTCTTAGCACTAATTCACATGCAGATATATATAAAATGGTTACTGCCTACTGATTGCCACATTGCTGTCTGCTTATCAATGCTGTTCTGCTGGCTTGGATACAGAGAGAAAGGAAGGAGAAAATGAAGAAAAGGGTGTGACAAGGAACTTGGGACAACTAAATCTGTTCTAAAAGCCAAACTCTTGTATAGAAGTCAGAATTTTGACATACAGAAATTATTGATAGTTCTGCATGGTTGGGATTTTGGGATTGTCCTACTTAGCACGCATATGTTCTCTTTTTCCCTTGTTGTGTTATATTGGATGCCTTGGGAGGGTGCATAGGTAGATATTTAGTGCTTTTAGTTCTTTTTGTTTCCATGGCTTGTTTTTGGTCCTTGGAGCACTCGTACTTGCAGCCTGTGAAGTTTTTACAGCATCAGAATATTATCACAACTCTAAATGAAGTTTGAATTATTTACTTACAAATGTGTCTTCCCAACAGTCTAATGACCAAAATGACTATGTAAGCAATATGACAGAAAGGCACATGCTCTGATTTGAATGGAAGTATGGATATGGTTTTAGAGCTTTCTGTTTATTAAAAAAAACAAAAACCCTTTTTTATTCTTAAGGCTAATTTTCTGGCTTTTATTGCTATAATAGTACATACAAAAGAAGCACCAAACAAGCTGAGATAATTGAAAATACCCACATCTAACCCAATTTAATGTATTGTGCTGGAATCTAGTTATATAGGCTTGTTTTATGTACAGGTGCTTATTTTAAAAAACTGAACGGGAGCTCTGGTTTGCATTATGTGAGATGTAGGACTAGTTTAGAAGTAGACACCACTTCAGGGAATATGTAATTATTTATTAATTAGATTAGCACTGTACATTGTGTCTTGAAGCTATCCCGAGAACTGTAGGAGCATCTGTTGTACTGTGATTTTGGAGGCTTGCTAGGTTGTTTCCCCAAGTGCCTTGACAATAGCAGTTTGACATGCTTGGAATAGGCAGTGCCACAGTGCTGCCGTCACTATAGGGATTTTTCAGCTTGACTTCATGTTGGTAAATTGATACTCTCGAGTGCATTCAAGGTGCTCTTTTTTTTTAGAGGTTTGTTTTCGTTGAGTCCTGGCTTTTCTCTTTCCTTATTTAGTGAAATAGTGACAACTGCCATTTTCCACCTTCGAACAGTATTATTAGTGCTCTTATAAATAGAAAATCACTTTCCAGGTGGGCCTGGAAACCATTTTGTACACATGGCCTTATTTAAATAGCCAGGACTTTGCATGTATAAACGGGCAAGTTTTCAGGCAATTTGGGTAGGCTTTCCAATCTCATCACTCCATTTCCTGTCTAAACAACTTCTTCCATGTCCACAGCATGTTTATGCAACATTGAATAAAACTTCTAATGGGAAATTTCTTCCAGGTGACCTCCCTGAGAGGCTGTTCTGTGAAGAAATCTTAAGAAACCCGACCCTGATGAAATTGCCTCCCTTGAGAATATTACTTGGTACAGAAACAAGAGACAGAACTCAGTTATTTTTGTTTCTTGAATAAATGAATTCTGTTTCCTTTTGTGTTGGTGGCAGAGGAAATTAACCCCTGCAGAAGGTCCAATCTCAGTTGGAAATTGAACTTTGGATTTCTTTTGAGTTAGGAGAACCCTGGATAAGAGAAGTTAAATTGTTTTTATTTGAACATTAAACAACTTGGAATTGGCTCTGCTATCCTTCTGTATTTTATAGATATGCATTTTCCAGGGTTATCTGTCTTTACATTTAATTTTCTCTAGGCTGGGACTATGATTAGCTAAGGACTTGGAACTTCGCATCGCCTGGGGCTGGATACTAATGAATCCTTTTTTTCTTTTTTTTTTTTTTTAACCTTCCCAGCACTTTTGGAGAAATCAATCAGTAGAAGGCGGGACTCTGAAGCCATACAGAAGGCCAAAATTCTTTATTCATCTTGTATGAATGAAAGTGAGTAATAAAGAAAATGAAACATTTACCACTCTTAGCCTTCGGAATTCTGTTTAAAGATACTGTTTAAGGAAAAAGAGAACTGAAAATTCTCTTAATGTTAGAAGGTTTTGGTTAAGGAAAGGAACATGGTCAGTGACAGGATTTTGATTAATCTTCGTTAGTTACCCTTTGGTGGTTGACTTGGTGGAGAAAATAGTCCTATTTCTACGATGTGGACTATTTGTGTATCATTTACTCGGTGAGGCACTCAGACAGGGCAGTAGAGCAAGCCTTACTGTACCTATACAAAAACAAGAATCCAGAGGTCAGGCCATTTCTTGTCTGAGAAGGAGACCGGGAGGGAGTATACCTGGGAGAATTGACATGGTCCATATGACGTACTGGAACCAAGAGGAGTCCAGATCCCAGTCTCCTTCATTTAGCTTAACCAGAATCTTTGTTGAGAGCCTCCTACCTGTCTCTTGACATCTTGGGTCTCACCAGAGTTGGAAGAGATACTTGCCATTGCCATTTTACCTGATCTGCTTTCTCAAGTTCACTGCAGGAAGAAGACAGTGGTTCTGGGAAATATGTGTGCTGGGCTAAGATTTGGGGTATCACTTAGTAAGCTAGAAGAGGGCAGTAAAAGAAGAGAATCTGAAGCATTACTTTACTTCACTGGGGAGTGAGTACCTTTATTAAGTCATTTCCTTCAGTTAGGGTTGTCCTTAGGTACCACCACGTATGATTAACCTAACTTCATTCACTGGGGTCTATGTAGTGAGCCCATCTTCTATTGTAGGGAAAACTCAGCAGATTTCTCTGTCAGCTTTTCTGGCAAAAATACCAGATTTAAATAACCATATTGAAGTGTGAGTTGTAGGTGGCTTCGTCTCTGTGGTTATGCTCAATTCACCCCACATTTCCTGTCTTCTTCCTAACAGCTTAACAGCTGAAATTTCAAGTTAAGGCCTTACAGAATTTTCTCTTCAGAAGATGCACTTACATTCTTGTTTGGTGATCTGGTATGCAATTCTAACTCTCCCTTCATATCTGCTCCCTTTCAGAAGCAATTGAAAAAGCAGATGCCAAACCACTGCTCCATATCCTGCGACATTCACCTTTCCGCTGGCCTGTGCTTGAAGCTAATATTGGTCCTGAAGGAGTTTGGTCAGAGAGAAAATTCAGCCTTCTGCACACACTTGCAACATTCCGTGGTCAATACAGCAATTCTGTATTCATCCGTTTGTATGTGTCTCCTGATGATAAAGCATCCAATGAACACATCTTGAAGGTATAGCCAGAGAGAGCTCTGTTCAGCCCAAGCTTGGTCTTTTGGGGTGCCTTTCTAGGGAAAGGAATTCAGTTTGTCCTAGTGAATGATCAAATAAAACTTTTTTTGAACTTTTAATCTAGACTGTTACCCTTTCTAAGATATGAAGAATTTAGATTAGTAGTAGACAAATTTTGTCAGCCTTTTGGGATGTATATGAGTAAGTTACAAAGTGATCTGTGATCTGGTCCTCCAGTATCTACTCTGAACACAGGCCCCTAAATTCCAGCAAAGAGACAGCTGTGATTCTCCAGCTGTTACCAAAAACTTTCTGAACTCTGCTCTTCTCCTCACCCCCTTGTCCCCTTGACAGAGAATAGAATACATGGATGATTTCTTATTCCTCTTTCATAAACATCTTTTTGCATACACGCCTACATTCTCATTGTCAAGTTCAATCTGAGTTTCTCCTCCTTTCTTTCAAAAGATCAAGCAGAACTTGTTCTAAGCAGCTGATTGCATTTTCTGTTGATAGAGTAAGCATCTCTTTCATGAAGGATTGGGTCACATGGACATACCCTAAGGAAGATCACACTGTTAAAATCAGAAGGCTGCCAGGAAGCTAGCAACAACAGATTCATCAGTGAAAGAGCTTTGTGAGAATTCAAATAACATTTTTGAAATCATTCTGTGCTTTGATCTTGCTGCTTTTTACTTTCACACTTACTTTGGCTAATAATGTTACTGAACAATTGACCCCCCCCCCAATTTTGTTCTTTGTTAAGCTAGAAAATATTAATGGTGTTTTGATATATAAATAGTAGAAGTTGTGAAAGCATTAGAGTGTATCATCCTTATCTGGTATAACTCAACTTTTTGAAATTCAAACCCTGGAGTTGATCTTGGGTTAGACCAGAGGGCGGCAATTATTTTCTGTAAAAGGCCAGATAGTACATATTTTAAGTTTTGTAGGCTGTCTGGTCTTTGTTGCAACAACTTGACTTTGCTATTGTACTTGTGTAAACAGTCTTAGATGATGAGTGGGTGGTTATGTGATGGGCTGACCCAAGGGCTATAGTTTTCTGACTTCTAGACAGTGAAAATATCAATAAAAATCCTTAGTCATTGAATGAATTCCCACCTACTCAGAAGGAAATTCTGAGTTTCAGAGTCCACTATGTTTCCATGTTGGGAGATGAAGTGATCGTATGGTATTCATCCATCTTCTGATGCTATCAGGATAAGATGTGGTATGTAAGCTGGAATGATAGGGCAGACCCATTGGACCTCTCTCTCATGTTGATAGATTATTCATTTTCTAAAACTGGTTTTAAGACCGTCATTATTAATTCCAAACCTGTTAGGATATTCTTTCAAACACTGTAAGTGATGTTTTGAAGTAAGCCTTTCAAACTTAAGTTTATGCACGCTATTGGTCAATGGGAGATCTTGACTTATAGATGAATAATGAAATGGTAACCATTTTATTTTCACAATTTTTGGATATAGTTAAATAAATTTCCATAAGCATGTTATTATGGCAAATAATACACATAAAAGTAAACAGAATAGACCATCAAACTTCACTAGATTCATCAACCCAACTTCATTACTCTCAACTTTCTCTTATTGTTGTCTTTTCCAAATTCCTCCTTTTTGAGATAAGGTTATCACATTTTATAGCAAATAAAAAGTATGATATCATTGCATTGGGAATGCTTCAGTGCTGATCTAATTGAGAGGGCACTCATCAGAACCACAAGAATAATCTTAATTCCACAATTAACTTCTAATACATGGTTAAATTTTAGTTATCCTGATTGACTCAGATATGTCCTTTTAAGTTAAAAATTTAATTTAATTTAATTTAATTTAATTTAATTTAATTCTTTGTGGTGCTGAGGGTGGAACCTAGAGACTTGAGCATGCTAGGCAAATGCTCAACCACTGAGCTACACTCCTAGCTCTCAAACGTCAGCTTGAAGAAATCCCAAACCAAAAACATTTGGTCTTTGATTTGGGCTCCAATATTCTAATCTACAAGTTTACCTTCTTAATGTTTTTAATATCCCATTTATTTGTTGAAGGTTTGTAGGATCTTTTCACGTTCTGGATTTGACTGACTTCAGGGTAGCCTTAGAGCTGATGAGATAAAGTTCTTACATATAGGTGAGTCAGCTTAAAAACAGGAAAATTGATAGAAAGTTACCATTTAAAAAATTCCTAATGAGGTGAGAGGTCTACGCAACTATCATCAGTAGCTACTAAAATCATTAGGGGAAACTTGGGGAAATTCTTAGTAGAGAGATCAGGCTGTTACCACCCTAACCCAAATATCCATGGTAGCATTGCTAAAAGTACCAGTAGGAAGTACATACCATCACCAATGATGTGCCAAAAAAAAAAAAAAAAAAAACAAAAGGAAAAGAAAAACTGAACTTGAATCTAATCAAGCCTCTAGTACTAATATTTGCTTCTAGAAAACATGGGATAGAGAGCTGTGGTAACAGCTTGCTTGTCACACTTAATATTCAGTTACACTGATCCTAGAAACACTAAACTGTCAATAATAGAAACTTTCCAAATGTAAGGAGGCACTTATGTACTTACTATTGCATTCTTTTGCCAAGATGGCAGCTTATTCCAATCTGAAGTGTTTGAAGATTTCTTGGCATTTGAGTGTAGGACATGCTTGCTTCAGTGCTGTTGCTATTTGTGCCATTTTACATAGGGGGATATTTACACATCTGAATTCTCCACCTTTCCCCAAACAAACAGTTATAGTCATGATAACTAATCATACAGTCACATAACTAGTCATGATACAGTTATAAGAAGTTCAAACACGTGTCCACAGATGGTAGGAGCAGCTTTATTCTGAGACCTACAGAAAACTCAATGAACTGGACAATAAAAACCATTATATTGGCGGCTGTGAAAATTGTAGAATTTGTGTGTGTGTGGCTTTTTTTTTAATCAATTTAAAAAAGTTAAAGTTGCACAAAACAAAATTTAATTCAATGAACATTTGGATCCCCTGAACCACTTTTAGATTTTGTGGAATATAGTTTGAAAACCACTGGTGTGGTGGCCAGAGTAGGCTTTGATTATTGAGAGCCCTTCCCAGTTCTTGTCTCGGTCTGGAAGTTTATGTTTATAATCCCATGGAAACGTTGTTGGAGTTTCAATAAGTTAATTCCAATCTACCACTTGTAGTGCAACCCATGGCGAGAATAAAATCACTAGGACATATTTATAGTTATGGGGGGCCAAGGGGTCCTAAGTCTGGATGGGATGAAGGTTCATTAGAACAAAGGCCTTGACCCAGGGCCCAACCAGAATTTTATTAATTCATGAAGAAGGGAGTGGCTTGAGGATGAGTGACTGTGAGAATGGTGGAAAATACGTGAATACTGTGACCTGGGTTAGGTAGGAGGCCTGAAGTCACCTCTGCAATATGCACAGAAAAGGATATGCAGCAAGACTAATCTGCATAACACAACTGAGGTAGTATCTGATGTTTTCGGGTCAGTGCTTCAGCTCTGATGTGTAAACTTTTATGCACTGGGAAGTCATAGCCTCTTACCTTGAGGCTTGATCCCAGTTGACAGCCATGGAGCGGTGGCTGTTTATCCCTCTTGGATCAACCATGATTTTTGGGTCTTAGGGCGAGAAAACAGTGACTATCATCTAGCTTCAAAGATTACACATCAGCACCTCAGCTGGCCCTATTTACATTGCTTAAAGCCAATTGAAGGGATAAAAAAATGGCCTAGCCAGCTCTATACATATCAGTACATGGAGATAGGACCAGGTTTAGCCAAAATGGAAATAATTGCTCTTTATTCAAGGAGAGTCATCCAAGTGGTCCTCTGCATTTGATACTGAGGATATTGAGGTTCTCAGATTAGTTTTGTGATTTACTCACTAAATACCTTTGTCTGAATTGCTTTGCCTCTCTGAGTCTCACTTTCCCCATGTGTAAGGACAGGTAAGGTAGAATTTACTTTTCATCGTTATTGTGAGATTTAAATAAATTGAATTTGTGAGTTTCCATAGTAGACAATAGTATACGGTGGTACATGACAAAAGACGTCTATTGAAGTATGACCTAACGTCAGGTCAGGACCACTTGAAAAATACTTCTCCTTAATTTGTGTACTCAACCTCAGACCTCAAATTTGGTTGTGCCAGTGTAGGTATTATCTTTAGTTAACCTAATCTTTGACCTTGAGCTTCCACTCCACATTTTACTGGGAACCTGATCCTGGATCTAGACACTGTACACTGCTTCCTGGCTGCCTCACTTCTCAACCTGCTCCTGGGTTAACCACAAATCGTCGAATATTTAGTGATTGAGAAGAATGCTACTCTGGATCCCGTATGGCTTCTTCAGATGTGATTCTCAGATTCTGGGGCTCTGGGTCCCTTCTCACTCTCAGATACTGCTGCATTTTAGAGTCATTTTGTGCATGAGAACCATAGACATCTGCTGCCTGGAGGAGCCTCTTTCTACTCTGGGAGAAGCCCTCTCACCTCAAACTCTCTTCTCTCAATGTGTTTAGCCTTTCTTTCTCCATCAAATTCTATTTCTCCAAGTGTCCTTAGCTTCCTTAATGCCACAAACACACAGTTTCTTAAAAATGGCCTCCTTCTGGTTAGAGACAGCACTAGCACCATACTCATAGGTGAACATATGGTACCTCTGGGTGAAGAGAAAGGCACCTCTTCTAATGAGTGGATATGTCCTCATCCCAACGATGTGCAGTTTGGTTATACAGTGGCGCTCAGCAGAACTCCACTGTCACAAGATGGTACAGGATTTGCTACAGATTTAAATGGGAGAAAAAACACAAGAAATGAGTATTCCTGAAGCACTATCTTACTACATGTGTTTGGATGTATTTTATGCCAGGAGATAGCAAGGACAAAGATTTTAGGGATAATCAAAGATTCAAATATATGTTATGTGATCCTGAAAGAGTTCTTGGTTGGGCAAGGTCACCTAGTATAAAACAACAACTTAAAACCATCTTCACTAAGAGCCTGCCATTTTCTGGTTCTCAGCAAAATTCATGATGGCAAGAAAAGTATCTGAAGTTTTTTCTAATTTATTTGTCTTTTGTTTTCTATACTATAACTTGTCAGGTGCTTTTGTATTACCACTTTGTCTCCTAACAAGATTGATTGTAATTAGATTATCAACTATAATTGGAGAAATAATTTGAATTTTCATTTCAGTTATGAGATTTCTTAAATTTATTTTATTTTCTTCTTGGCAATATTCAGATCAATTGTAAATGTAAGGGAAAAGGAAGAAAGAAAAAGATTATATGTATGTTGGTAAACGCATATAAATGTATGTATGTATATGTATGCTAGATAGATAACTATACTACTAATCTGTGTTAGTTCATCAAAAAGAACAGTTTGTGCTGTCGTTGTTTGATTGATCACTTTTGTGCCTAGATTTTATAACCCAAACAACAACTTCTAAGACAATATGAAATATATTAACTAGTGTTAATTCCCTACTTTATCATTTCTATCCCTTTTTTTCTGTTTTGCTTTTTTAAAAATAAAAAAATAAAAAATAAAAAAGAATTAAAAAATCCTCAAGTAACAGTGCCCTGATGTTGGCTTTTTGAGAAAGTCTTTTTGCTTCAAAAAGTTTGTATGTTTCCAATGAGACTTAGTTGACTGACCTTAATTCAGTCTGTTGGTGTATTCAAAATGTTCGCTAGAAACCATAACAATCTGGAGGTTTATGAAAGGTCTGATAACCTCACTTGAATTATCTAAACTTTTACAACAAGTGAGTTTAGCTTCATTTCATGAGAGGAAATTTTGGCTTTCTTGATATTATCTGCAGTTTCCTTTCCTGTGAGACTAAAGCTCACAACAGTCTCCAAGTTGTCCAAATTTAATTGAAAGCCAAAGCATCTTAATCAAAATATTTTGTTTCATGATACTGGCTTACTAAGTTTTTGGAAGAAACAGTGGTAGATTGGGAATTGCAGTAGGAAGAAGCCAGGCTAGCTTGTGACGTCATTGTTTCAGGCCAATTAGAGAAAGTCCAACAAAACAATTTGAGGATATTTTAGCAATACACACAGGGAAAATGGATGTTTTGAAAGCATCTTATTTCTCCAAAAACAATAGCAATGTTTTTCCTTGAAATTTTCATTACATCACTAATTGTTAAGTTTCCATTTGTTAACATTATGTAAAAGAGATTTTCATGAAAAATTATATTTGTTAACATTTTAACAGACATATAGTAGTATCTTGTTGTGCAGTTTATATTTTCTTAACGACTAATGATACTGAGCATATTTTCATGTGCTCCTTTTACAACCGCATATCTTCCTTGGTGAAGTGTCTATATATATATCTTTGCTCACTTTTAAATTGAATTTTCTTATTGTTGAATTTTGAGGACTCTTTATAATTCTGGATGTAAGTCCTTTGATATACATGTTATTTTCAAATATTTCCCCCATTCTGTGGCTTGATTTTTCCTTCTTAACAATGTCTCTCCCAGAGCAAAATTTTTTAAATGTTAATGAAGTCCAATCTGTTCACTTTTTTTATGTACCATGATTTCAGTGTCATGTCTAAAATTCTTTGTCTAACCCCAGAACACAAAGATTTCCACTGTATATTATTTTTTGTCTTTTTGAGACAGGATCTCACTGTGCAGTTCAAGCTGGCATTAGGCTCACTTTGTAGCCCAGGCTGGTCTTGAACTTGCAAATGATTCTCTTGCCTCAGCCTCCCAAGTGCTGGTATTTCAGGAGTGCGCGCCACCATGCCTGGCTATTCTACTGTATTTTCTTCTATAAGTTTTATATTTTTAGGTTTTACATTTATGTCTATGATTCATTTTCAATTATTTTTGTATGAGGTGTAAGTTATGGATCAAGGATTACTGGTTTTAAATATGGATGACCAGTTTTTCTAACATGTACATTGAAAAGACCATCTTGTTTCCTTTGTATTTCTGCTGCTGAAAGTTTTATTTTGAAAATTTATACTATGCTTCTCCATCATAATAATTCTGCTCATATAATTATCTGATTAATTGTGTTTTTAGCACCTTAACAGAGAGAATTTTCAAATTTAGGAAGACTTCTTTGTGTGTGTGTGTTGAGGGGAGACTTCTTAAAACAAAACCATTATTTGGTTCCTTTCCAATAGAAAATACAATATATTATTTTAGAGGTTGAGAGTTAGATAGTCTGATTAATCAATTTTATCCAGATTACCATTTGCCAAACTGTGCAGTGATGAGGATACTGGATATGGTACCAGAAGATGATTTTACTCTGAGCTCTGCCTAACCATATTATCTTGAGAAAGCCAATCAGTCTCTGATTTTGTTTATTTCCCCATCAAATAAGGGGGAAAAAGTGAATAATCTCTAAGATCTGCTGGAGCTTATTAGCCTTGGTGCTATTCAGGGTTGACAGAAACTCAAAAATATTTACAAGTTATGAATCAGCAAAGCAGGATAAGGTTGCTGATGCTTAAGATCTGTCATAACCAAAGCGCCTCTTTACATTTACCTCTGAATTGAGTGAACTCTTTTTGTAATGGTAAGTGCAAAATATGGTTGGGACACAGGTGATCTCTTGCCATTTGTTAACACAGTGTCTGTTTTTGCTTTAACAGCTGGACCAAGCAACGCTGTCCTTAGCTGTGAGGGAAGACTATCTTGACAACAGCACAGAAGCCAAGTCTGTAAGTTTTACTCATATTCCACTGTGTGCCTGTCAGGCTGCTCCCAGATTCATCAGTTGTTCTAAGATGCCTGCTTCTTTACTGTAAATGAGCAGTATGCCTGTTCACTGACTGTATTCCTAATGCAGGAAGCAAAGGCCTTTTATTTAGGCTATTCATTCTACTCTGTCTACTAGAAGTCTGGGTATCAAGGTTTCAATAAATTCTCCTACTCAGTGCCATCATGATGTAACCAGGCAGACAGCATAGTCAAATAAAATAACTGAAAAATGACCTTGCACTCATTCCTGAGCAGTGTAGAAGTGAAGCATGAGGAGTGACACCCAGGAGACTAGTGGCTCTGAATCTGCTGAAGAGCCGCATGAGAACCTTCCATTGTGTGTCAAGCCCTGGAGAATCTGACTTAGTGGATTTGAGATGGGATCTGGGAGTCAGTATTTTTGACAGGTATCCCAGGTTAATGGACGTTGAAGAAAACTGGAAAGGAGCAGTCAGCTTAGACTGCTTGACTTGGTATGGAAACCCAGTTGTTTCCTGAGAATAAAAAGAACTGGTTTGTTTCTGACACTTTTCAGTAACTCTGGAACTACTGAACTTCCCAAAGAGTCTCCTACCTAGATCGGTATCCAGGGTCTATGTTGATACCAATCTCTGTTTACAGAATTCTTGGGAGGGCAGGAAACAAGGCAGTATCCTAGGCAGCTTCCTTCATGAGGATGCTCAACAAAGGAGTTGGCAAGTTTTCCTTTTTAAAAGTAGAATGAAACTTCCAGCCTTTGGGTGTCTCTGTTTCTATTGAGATCTCAGCAACCAGGCTCAAAATCATCTCTGCCCCCTGGAAGCAGTTAGTCAAGTCCAATTAATTCTACCTTGAAAACACCTCTTCCAGCCACCCACAGTCAGATTCTTTTCTATTCTTGTCTTGACACAGCAAGTAACGTTTTACCTAGTACCTCCTTTCCTTCGGACCACTTGGCAAGTTCTGTTCTCAAAGTGCCTCTTCCAGCATGCTGTGCTCTCCAGATAGGGTCTAAATTCCTTAAAGTCTACTCAAAGCTTCTCAATGGCTTGAACCCAAGCCATCTTTCCCTGTTCATCTCCTTTTCTTTTCCCTCAGCAAAAACAGTTCATTCTCCCCTACTGCTTCCAAACTGTATCCTTCAAATGCTATGTCCTCCATTTTGTTTTTAGGCTGGATTTCTCTAGTTCTCGGGTTTCTAAGCACACAATAACTTTATCAAGGAACTTATTTTGATCTCTCTAATGTTGCATCTAATAATGAAATGTTTATCTTCTTCACTGAATCACGCATTGCTCAAGAACCAGATTAGAGCGTTATTTTTTTCCATCTGCACCATTTCCCCTAACATATGCACAGGGCTCCTAGCAAGCCACCTTGCATGTGTATTGAGGAGACTGAGTGTTGTCCTGAATTGAAATGGGAATGGCAAAACATTCTTTCTAATTAAGACTATTTGTGAGACTTGCTTACTGAGTCAACCAGTTTTTATTAAGTGCTTGACATATGCCAAGGACTGTACGTGTTCTGAAGTCAGAAACATGGTAAGAATAACTTATAGAGCCAATGCGTACACTAGGGAGGAAATTCTATATTTGTTATTTTCTAGGTTTCTTGTCATCATTTCTTTCCTCTCTCCCTTCTTTCTTCCCCTGAGCTATGGAGGAGAACTTTATGAAAACTGTACACAACTAAAAAGACACAGGGCTGCAATCTTTTATTTCTTAGTGTGATGACGGGTAAATTGAGCTGGATGAGAACAAATCATAGTTTCTGCCAGTGTTCATGATCAGTCATCCTACTTTTAGAAGCAGACCTTTCTCATTATTTTATTAAAGGCTCACTGGCTTGGAAAGAGGATACCTGACCTTTAACATTTTATCCTGGGCTCGTTTGGAGATATTTCACGTATCCATAGTATCTCCCGTTACTGGAAGACAAGTTCTCTTGATATTTGATGGCCTGACCTCTCTGTGTGTCATGGAGACAGTTCCCACATCCTCATCACTCTTTTTTTCCTTCAAAAGTGGCAGGAGAGTAGCTGGTATTTTGTAATGGCCGTACCATACATTGAGTACAGAGTGAAGATGAAGGACATTTATTTCCACCTGCTGTTGCTGCTCTTCTGTGTCTCTTTAACATACTTCCTATCAGGCTGTTGTCATGGTCACTGGCTTCTTTATCTCTTACAGTATCGTGAAGCCCTTTATAAGTTCATGGTGGACACTGCCGTGCTTTTGGGAGCTAACAGCTCCCGAGCGGAGCATGACATGAAGTCAGTGCTTAGATTGGAAATTAAGATAGCTGAGGTAAGTCTCAATTGAAAATCATTTTTCCCCTTTCCCTTTTCCTTTCTTTGTTTTTAAGGTAGTATATCCTGAATGAAGCCTGAGATTTAGCTCAGCAGTTCAAGCACTTTCCTGGTAAGTGTGAGGTTGTGAGTTCGATCCCTGGTACAAACAAACAAACAAACAAAAAACTTAATAATTATCCTGAATGAAATCATCAATTGCAACCAAATAACAGCCTTTTGTGTCATTGCCCTTTGGGTCAGGTAGGACTAAGTGGCACCTTCCCAGAAAAACAACAACAACAAGAACCATGACAGGAAAAAGAGCTTTTCATGCTTTCTACTTCATTTAAGCACATTCCATGTCTTGGAATGTTTTGCTGTAGCAAATGAATTGCTACTCAACTGTGGCCCAAGAATACCAAGAGAGAGATATGTTTTCCTAGAGAAATTGTTGTATGGTTCAAATAGGAGATAGATGTTTAATAAATCTTTATTGATTTAATTGAATGGAAGGTCCTTATTTTGTGTGTGCTGCCAGGGATTGATCCCAGAGCTTCACCCATGCTAGGCGTGTGCTCTACCACTGAGCTACACTCCCATCCCTGGCAGGTTACTTTTACTTCAGGCTGCTTTTTATATTTTCCCACTCAGATTGAGTCTGATATAAGACCTAGGTTTAAGAAGGTCTGTGTACCAATACAGACATAAAATTTGATGTAGGAAGTGTATGTGGAATACTGGAAAGCATTTGAAAGCTGAGTTTCAAGTGCTACTTTTTGTCTACCCTTCTTTTTTATTTCTCTCTTGCCACAATTTAATGAATGCCACTGTGTCATGTATCGTGTGCTCCCTAAGTCACCTTTAATTCTTTCAGGCTCATGGTTGGGACCGAAAGATAGTAAAACAAACTTGTGCTACAATAGTGAAAAATCTTAAATGATTAGCCTCATTTATACAATAACTTTTCATAGAGGAACTAAAGTATAGCAGCCCTTTGTGGACCCAGGTTCAGAGAGAACAAAATACGATGACATTTTCTTCTGGGGAAACTTCACAGTGAACAACAAAAAACACTTGTACCAAAACTTTTTCATGTGAGTTGGTGATCTCCTATAATAGAAGTTGGCAAAACTGAGGGGACTAGGAGTTTTGTGAGGTGGTGCTAGAGGTGTGCTGAGGTGTGGAGTAAGGCCGAAGGATAAGGTAAGGGTCAGGGAGAAATTAGCTTCTCCTGGTGTGATGATGTTCACATACATCTCTCTCCACACTCCTTGTGATGCAAAAAGTTTATTCCTACATGTCACCTTTGAAGACCTTGAAGCCGCTGCAGATGTTTTGAAGTCCACATTGTGCCTCTATGCCATGTCCACAAACTGTTTGGATTCCCTTGCCAGGCAAATAAGAGGCCTAAATATCTAATTTGGACTGAAGGTCTGATATAGCAGAGAAGGGCTTACCCTGAACCAGTAAGTTGGACTGAAAAAGGGAACTAAAAACAGCTGGGCTAAGGCAAGACTGGGAATTTTCAAGAGGATAAATGAAGTGACAAATCCATTGTGTACAGGGGAGTAGCTGGCAGAGAGGTGAAAACAGCTCTGGAGCCAATGGGCTCCAACTTGGGGCTGTGAGCCTGAGTGGAGAGAGGCAGAGGAATGTGGAAATTCTCTGAGACACTGATTCACACACAGCCAAGAAACTAAGGTACATATGAGCAGGGAGAAGCTAAGGGCACTGAAACATTTAGAAAAGAGGTGGGCAAGTACCTGCCCCTCAGACCTCAGTGATTTTGCCTTGAACAATCCATAGTATGTAGATTTTTGGTCTGATAGGAGTGCTCTCCTCCTTCTCTTACACTTTGGGTCACTGTGAGTATATTCAAAATTAGTGGGATGTGCAGTCTTAGAGAACCTTCTCAGGCTGAGGATTCAGGACAGCCCAATCAAGCCCAGATAGATATTGGTAAAGACAGCCATGGAGGTATGCATTTCACCAATCCCAGCTACTGAGACTGTCCATAAGGAGAGATACTGTTGATGATGTAGGCATTATGTTTAATTGTGTTTATTCGGGGTGATGTGGAAGCTACTGTCTATTAATGGAAGTGATTATTATGACCCTCAGGGAAGATAATCACTGTTGCCGTTCTTAGATTAAGCTAAACATGGTGCAAGCTAGAAGCTTCAATTTGATGTCGGCCAAATGGTGTAGAGCATGAATATTTGGAATGGAAGTAGTATGAAGAGTCAGGGCTCGAGATGCAGGTTTGGAAGTATGTGTCTAGGTGATAATGAATTCATACCCCCAGCAGTAGGGTGAGGAGAATCTCAAGGTCAAAGAAATAAGAAGGAGACATGAGAGAAAGAGCTGTTAACAGAATGATTACGGGCAGCAGTGGTATCTAGATGGCCTCATGTTCTTTGGTGAAGATTGGTCCTTAGAGACGAAGGGATGGTCTGTGGTTCAGAAAATGTTGAGATCATCATCTGGAAACCTGAAGTGAAAGTGGAACCTTTGCCTCAAGGATCCAACTTCACTTTGGCTAGCAATACTGAGGCAGGAATGGACTTTGTTCTTTCACATTATAAAGGAAGAGGGAATTTTGGGAGGTTCTTTTTCTGGGGACAGTATTTTACACTGCAGAGGACATATAGATTAAAAAAATATTTTTCTTGATCCTACCTAAAATGTTGTGTTTTTTGTCTCTCTCCTCAGCTTGGCACCACACCAAAGCCTTGAAAAACTTTTTAATGCTGTGCAGATGTTTGGCAAATGTAGAAAGTAGTCATGCAGTAAGAAATGGCTCATTTGAAAAAATAACTAAAGTCTTTTCCCAACAGATAATGATTCCGCATGAAAACCGAACCAGTGAGGCTATGTACAACAAAATGAACATTTCTGAACTGAGTGCTATGATTCCCCAGGTTAGTGAAAACTATCCAGGAAGTTTTCTCTTAACTGGTCATTTTACAAGTGATTGTATGTCATCTATGTACACATTTTTGCCTTGTAAAAACCCACTGTAGGTCTTTTTGGTTATCATCATCTTTGTCAGCTATCACAGAAAACATCCCTTGTGTGGATATCAGGATGCCTTCTGTTATAGGGAATAGAAAATCTCTCTGACAGTGGCTTAAGACTATAAAGCCCATTTTTTTATATGATAAAAATCTAGACATAGGTGGTAGTGGGTATTGGTTTAGCTGTTACACAGTATTGTGAAAGACCCAAGTTCTTTTTATCTTTGCATTCTACTGTGCTTAGTGTATTTTTTGGGGGACAAGGTCTCCTTCTGTAATTCAGGGGGGCTTTGAACTCACTGTGTAGCCAAGGCTAACCTCGAACTCACAGTGATCCTCCTGCCTCAACTTTCTGAGTGCTGGGATTACAGGCATGCACCACCACACCTGACAGTGTATTTGATTTTTGACTTCATGTTTGACAGTGTATTTGATTTTTGACTTCATGGTTTGAAAGTGGCTACCATAACTCTATATATTGTAGCAGCTGCCATCAGGGCAGGAAGAAGAGAGAAGGACTAGTGTTGGCCACATCTAACTCTTTTCCTAAGGAAAACAAAACAGCCTTTCCAGAATATCCCCAGATAGCTTTTTTAGTTTGGGTCATGTGGTCACCCTTAACTCTGAAGTGGGGAGTTGGATGGATTCTGGGCAAGTGAATAATTGTTTTTCCATTTCAGTAGTAGAGAAAGACAAGGAAGAAAGATTGGTAAATTCCTTTTAGGGGAGCCAATCTAATACACCAGTGTTTTAGGGAAGAATGGGGGCTCACTCTATATTCTGTTGCTGTTTGTTTCTTTCTGTGATTAAAAAAGGCTGTTTCAGGGAGAAAAGAAAGTAAGGTACTGAGGAAACTGTACCTGTGTGTATGGGAGCAAGGAGACTACTGTGCAAAGTAAGGGAGAGGGAGGAAGTGTAGGAGACAAGGGGAGAGTGGGAGGAAGGGAGCAGAGACCAGGGGAGTAGAACAGGGGTCTGAGAGTAGACTGGAGAAAGAAGAGGGTGCTCAGCAGAAAGGAGAAAGTTGTAGGAGCCCGGGGGCATGGTGCAGATTACTGCGTGAGAGAGTGTGTTGTCACTGCACACACGTTACTATATACAGACTCCATTTGTCCATAGGGAGAAATGGCAATAATCAAGACTTAATCTAGATAAGTAAAAGATGAGCAGTTGTATCTTTAATTGCTCAGCCTACTCAATTTACTTTCTTACTTGCTGCCTAACGAAGTTTCTCTCTCTTTTTTTTTCTTCTCTCTCTCTCCTCAGTTTGACTGGCTGGGCTACATCAAGAAGGTCATTGACACCAGACTGTACCCCCATCTGAAAGACATTGGCCCCTCTGAAAATGTGGTGGTCCGTGTCCCGCAGTACTTTAAAGATTTGTTTAGGATATTGGGCTCTGAGAGAAAGAAGTAAGAACTTTCACGCGCATTTTACTATGGCTTTTGTTTTCTCTGTAAATCAGAAAGGCCTTCTTTCTATCATCCTTTGAAAGCTGCTTTAAAGGACAGTTACAGCAAAAGAGTCACCAGGACAATTATGGTGCCCTTTGTGATAAATTGGTCCAAACCATTGTCTGGTGTAATTTACTAGCTATGATGACAACAAATGCAAAACGTTTTTGCTCTTTATTTCTGGTCTTTTTCCATACCGTTCTCTCTGAAAGCCTAAATTGTTTATTAGTTTTGGGAATGATGCTATTTCCTGAAATTTCTGTGTAAGCATATTAAATTTTTCCAGTTCATTCTTGGTCTTTTGCTGCCTTTCTTCTCATTTCTTTTTTAGTCTGTCACTTTCTGGCACTAAACCAAAGTACCAATATTGAAGAGACATAAGACCATTTTTGAGAGCTGTAGAAAAATTGCACTGATGAAACAAATTTAGGAACTGTCAGGTGTTTCTTGCTGTAAAGAACCTTTTAGAATTTTTAGATTTGCTAGTTCAGTACTACAAAGAAAAGTCCTAAAATGCCCACAAGAGAAATTTACATGTCCATTAGGCCCTTCAACTTTGACAACAGAAAAGTGATTACAAAAAGGTCAATACATTTACAAAAACCATTCACTAAACATAATTGCTGGGCCATGATTAAAAATCATATTTTTTCCTTTGGACTCAGACAAGGCTATGTTGCCAGGAGTCATGTTAAAAAAAGACAGCTGAAAAAGTCCTGGTAATAAAATACAGCATGGGCCCCAACCCTTGGAAGCATTTAGACCCACTGTAGAATTGCTGCTCTTTTTAAGATCCCTTCTGAGAATAAAAGTAATCCATGTTAATTGACGGAAATAAACTTTCAAGAGTGAGAAGAAACAATACATTTGCTTTTAAGTCTCCCATTCAGAGATAGGCAGTGATTCTTTGAAAATTTTCTAAATGAAAGTAGAATTTACAGTTAAATGCACTTGTGCATCAGAACCTTGGCTATTCTAAGTGTGTTCAATGGAGTACTAATCCCAGGAGCATTGCCTTGACCCTTTGTTGAAAATATACATCTCCGAGGTATTCCTCCAGAGTCTGATACAGTAGTGCGAGGGGAGGCTCAGGAATCTGGATATTTTTAAAATTAAGTTTATTGGTACAGTTTAGATATACATAACGATCACATTCATCATAGGGAACTTGTACCTGTACATGATATATCTTACTTTCTCCTTTTTTTCCTATTACCTTATCTTCACCTCAACCCCTCTTCCCCTCCTTATTTACAAAGTTGTTTCCATTTTATCCTTTTTTCTCCTTCATTTTTTCTTTTCCCTTCCTTCCTCCCCTCCATAGTTCCCCTTTCCTCTTGAACAGTTTCTTCTGATTTCTTAATATTAAATGTTATAGTCCTTATTTTCACTTTCAGTTTTTCACAACTGAGACACAATGCAATATTTACACATATGCATCCAATTAATTTCACTTAAGGGTATGGTCTCAAGGTCCATCCATTTAGCTATAAACATCTCAAGTTGTATCCTTCTTTATGGCGGATTAAAAAACCCCACCTCTTTTTTATCTATTCAACGGTTGGTGGGCATTTGGGTCGTTTTCAAGGTTTAGCTATTACAAAGTGTGCTGCTATAAACATGGGTGCACATATAGTGCTGCGGTATGATACTTTTAATTCTTTTGGATATCTTCCCAAAAAGAATGAAAAGGAATCTGGATTTTAAGCAAGTAGTCCTGGAGTATTGTGATTAGCTTCTCTGAATGGTGGAGAAATCACTGCACTATACACTTTCTTTGTAAGCAGTTGCTAGATTTGAAATACAAGATGAATATTCCCTATCTGAAGTTTGGGGATAGAAATATTTTTCATTTCAGATTTTGGAATTTTTGCATATATATATATATATGCAATATATATATATATATATATATATATATGATATCTTAGAGTGGGATCCAACTCTAAACAAAAATTCATTTGTTTCAATGTACCTTATATACATTGCCTGATGATAATTTTTGTTTGTTTTTGTTTGTATTTATTTATTTATTTTGGTACTGGGAATCGAACTCATAACCTTACACTTGCCAGGTAGGCACTGTGCCACTGAGCTCTATTTCGGGCCCACCTGATGATAACTTTATACTGTATTATTATTTCAATTTTATGCTACATTTTGTCTGTGACTCTTCATATGAAGTCAGGTGGGGAATTTTCCACTCTTGTTGTCAAGTTGACATTTGAAATTCTGGATTTTGGAGCATTTCAGGTTTTGGATTTTCAAATTAGGGTTGATTAACCTGTACTATAAAGTATAGCACGATTGCTTTTCTGCTTATATGCCTGTGAGCTTCTGAACTTATTTTAAATTTTGTTGATAATTTCCATTTGACTGTGGAGTATGGCATGCTATATATTCATGTTCAGCACCTGGTGAGTCAGTTTCTTCTACTTTCCTCTATTACCTTCACTTGTAAAATTGAGGGTACTTTTGGAAGTTGTATTAATTTTATTTGAAAAAAAAAATCTAATGTGCAACTAGGATAAATTGGGTTTTGGTGATAGTTATACTTCAGAACTGCAGGACTTTCTCTCTCTCTCTGTCTGTCTCTGTCTCTGTCTGTCTGTCTCTCCCTCCTTCCCCCCTCCCTGTCTCCCCCTCCTCTCTCCCTTCCTTCCTCTCTTTCTTCTTTTGTCCCTCCATCCCTTCCTCCTTTCCTTCCTCTTATTTAACTTAATATTTATTAGTATGTGTTTGCAGTACATAGTGTTTACATTCCTTGTGGGGAGTCGGTACCCATGCATGACTCATCTTGATTCCTTTTTTCATCCCCTTTCCCTCCCCTCCTTCCCCCTCCCTTCATTTCTTGATTCCCTTCCCGTTTTAGAAACACCTAATCTTATCATTTGGGTCTAGATGTCCTCCCAAAGCCTCATGCAGTCATAGATGGGTCTTTTTGAGGTGGCTGAATCGAGTGTGTGATTGATCCATGGTCCAATGATAGTATTAAGGGTGGGTGATTACTAAATCAGTGCATTGATTGATTTGCCACTGTCCTCATTCTGGTAACCTGGATACAATATAAGGGACAGAAAGAGCTGTATTTTCCCTTGCTTGCTTGGCTACCTTCTGCCTACCATAAACTTTTTCTCCTCTTTGATGCCCGTCTGCCATGCCACTCTGCCTTGGAGCCAGCAGATTGTGGACTAAAACCTCTACAAACTGTGAGCTAAATAAACCTTTAAATAAACCTTTAAATTTAGTTGTTGGATATGCTGTCTCAGCAATGAAAAATGTAAGACACTTATCTCCCTTTTTCCTATTATCTACCTTTTATTTTGCTCTTTATTTATAATTTTAGTTTCTCATGTAAGAGAAACCATGTGATATTTATGCTTGTGCATCTGATTTATTTTACTTAGCCTTATGGTCTCAAGGCACATCCATTTTCCTACAGATGACTCAAGTTTATCTTTCTTTATGCCAGGTAATGTTCCATTGTGCATAAATGCCACATTTTCTTTATCCATTCATCTGTTGATAGACATACAGGCTGCTTCCAAGATTTAGCTATTATGAATTGATATAAACATGGATATGCATATATCACTGTAATATGATGTCTTTAACTCTTTTGAGAAGATACGTAGAAAAGGAATAACTGAGTCAAATAAAATTTCTATTTTTAGGTTTTTTGAGGAATCTCCATACTGATTTCCATAGGGGTAGTGCTAGTTTACATTCCCACCAACAGTGTAGAAGGTTGCCTTTTCCACCTGCAGCCTTGCCAGCATGTGTTATTTGATTTCTTTTTATTTATTTATTTATTTAAAAGAGTATATAACAGAATAAAACCAATCAAAACAAACCGTGTAAAAGATACAGCACTTCAAAACATTATGAAATCAGTAATAGTTACCATAATGCCTTTTGATGTCTTCAAAATAGCTGCAGATAACTTTGGACATAGTATAAATCAAAAAGAACAGAATAGAATAGAAACAATGAAAACAAAACAATGAATGTAATAAAGGACTTCAAAACAAGCCAATAGTAAATCCAAAATGGCTACCATAATATATCTTCCTATTCTTGAAATAGCTTCTCCTGCCATGGGATCTAACATAGTCAAACAAAACAAAAGAGAATAAAACCCAACCCAGCAATACAATGGAAATGGTGTAGGACCTCAAAACAAGACCATAGGGAATCAACAATGGCTGCAACCCTCAGAAGGAGATCCCCACTAGATGACACACTGCTTAGTGATACCCTCTGAACCTATGATCAGACCACTGATCCTAGACCTGCAATGTTAGTGAAATACCAAAGCACCATAGGTATCCAATTGCATTTCACCTCAATAGCGATCACCACAGCCTGTGTTTCTCTGGATAAGTCGGTCGCTTACGGTGGTGGTGGGGGGAAGGGAATTGGTACTTCTTGCTTGCCAGCCTGTGTGTGGAAGGGGCTGGGGTTTGGCTGTTCCCAGTCCAGCTGCAGCCTGCACATGGCACTGGTTCCCCTACTGGGCTTATTTGCTGCTGCAGCCATTATTCTCTCTAACCCCGGTCCATGAGTGGTGCTTGTTATTTGATTTCTTGATGATCACCGTTCTTTCTTGGTTAAAATGCAACCTCAGTGTTGTTTTATGTTGCATTTCTTTAATGGCCAGTGATGTTGAGCATTTCTTCACATGCTAAGTGGCCATTTTAATTACTTGCCCATTTTTTATTGGGTCCTTTGTTTTGAGGAGGGGCAAATTTTTTTTGAGTTCATTATATATTCTAGATATTCATTCTTTCTGAGGAATAGCTAGCAAAATTTTTCCCCATTCTGTAGGTTGTCTTTCAGTCTATTGGTTGTTTATTTTTCTATACAGAAGCTTTTTAATTTGATATGATTCTGTTTGTTGATTCTTGATACTTTTCCTATGCAGCCAGAGTTCTGTTCAGGAACTAGATAATGAAAAAAGCCAAATTAAAAAAAATTAATCAATGAGACATGAGAAAAGAGAAAGGTGGGATGAGGATCTTGTTGAGGAATAAAAGAAAATTAATAGCCAGAGAACAGTCATGGGAAAGAATAAATAAGAAAAAAAAACAGCAAAATATAGGAAGTGAAAGATAAGGGAGAGGAAAAGCTGAAAGCGGAAAAAAGGAGAGAAAAGAAAGTAAAAGAGAAAAATGTCAAAAAATGGAGAAAATAATTTCAAACTTTTCAAAAACTAATGAAAGAAAGAGAAAAATAATAATAAATAGAAAAATCAAAGGAAAAGATTGTGTCAAAGTAAAAATTTGCAGTCTTGGGATCCAGCCAGTCACAACTTTCTCAACCTAGCTTCAGGGTCTATGGGTTTTAAAAGTGCCCTGTCTGTACCAGAGGCCCTTCTGTCCATTCAACCCAGACTGTGGTTATAATCCAAGCTAAGGTATATCCTTTAAAGAGTTGGTTAATGGGAGATGCGATCAGCCTTCTGGTCTCTGCTGGATATAGGTTACAGGGTGGGGATTGAAGTGGATCCTTGGATTTGTTGTGAACACTTGTGGTATCTGCTTCCTATGGAAGGTAGGACTAATGGCTTCCGAGCCTGAGGTTACACTTCTTAGAGGAGTTTATTTCTGGCCCACTCTCTGTCTACACTAGTCTCCTATTGTTGTCTTTTACCTAATCATTTTGGGAGGGTAACACTGGAGACCTTGAAATTGTACTTTCTTTCTGAGTCTGCTGTCTTTCTGGGCTTACCTTCTCTCCTCAGATGTTGTCCTCATCCAGGATCAAGTTAATTGGTTAGTTCATACTTCTGTTGCCCCATGCCAATGGGAAGCAAAATGTATTAGCCAGTTTGTAATTGGTGGATGGTTGTGCCCTTGTATGTGTCTGGGAACACCACATATCTAGTACAGGCCTGTTTAAGGACTCTTCATAAAACAGGGAGCAAGAAAAAGTGTGACTGGAGGGGCATTTAGTTCCTGTTGGGAGGATAACTTTGGAAAATGTAAATATAGTGAATAACAGTAGAAGAAAATATAGATAGAAAATAACTGCAGACTCTGTGTACATATAAAACTTCATTTAAAATCAGGACACAATTCAATTTTTATTTTACACCAAATTCAAATATTGCATACAATTTATCCCTGACCAACTAACTCATCAAAAAGAGTTGAATTCTGTGTATTCTTGTGAGATTTAAAGGTATTATATTTGTCTTGTGAAGATCAATAACACCTTACTTGTGTATCACAGTGAGATTTTATCTTGCTGGTCACATTTACTTTGTTTTGGTGCTGGAGATAGAACCCAGAACCTTGTGCACACTAGGAAAGTACTCTACCCCTGAATTATTTCCCCGGCACCTGCTGATCATGTTTGATTGTCTCTCATATAACCTTACAAGGCTAGTTAAGGGAAGTTCCTCTTGGGTCCCCAAAGTTACTATACAAGCCATGATAAGCTAGTTGTAAGAAGTAACTCTAAAACTCTCATTGGCTTGTGCAATTAAATTGTACCCTCTGCTCGTGGAAAAGTCCAATATGGGTCCCTACAGGTCAGGTTTCTTCCAAGTAGTGACTTTGGACCTCAATATCCTTCAGTCTTTCAGCTCTCTCCTCTTCTGAGGTTTTGGCACCCTCTCTAATGAGCTGCCAGATAGCAAAAGAGAGAAAGTAGAAATTATATAGGTATTTGTAGGAAGGCCTAAAAGTGGGATATGTCACTTTGACCCATATTCCATAAGCCATTACTCAGTAATGTGACTCATCTAACTGAGAGGGAAGTTGGAAAATAATCTGTGTGGCTGAAGGAAAAGGATTTGGAATTTTCCAAAACATACCTCTATCCAAGAACTTACCTCATTTTCTTGAAATGATCACTTTTTTTTTTAGTGCCACTTCCTCTTCCCATGCCATGACATACTGGGCACTAATGACACGCACTCTTGTAATTCCTTTTGGAGGTTTGAGACATAGCATGGTGCTTCTCACACAGTGGACACTTCTTCAAAATCTCTAGAGGCTAACCAGATGTCAGATGCCTCATTACCACCACCAGGGAGATGACATATGAGCACAATTCAAAAAGATAAGGAGCAGTTCTCCAGGAGCATGGATAAAGGTTATGTTGAGCTTCTAGGGTGTTGGGACAAGCATGAAACCACATTTCAACTTCAGGGCAGGTGGCTAGGAAGCTGAGGGGCTGCTTCCATTTTGGGATATATACAAAACAGGCTTCACCTTATTAGTCCCAGTGTCCTCCCACCTCTGCTCCAGAGGCACCACTGAAGAAACAGTCATCCATACCTTCTTCATGACAGGTGTTTCTGCTGTGTCTCTTTCTGAGAATTCGTCTATGAAAATCAATTAGAGGTCATGATGATGCTAACCACCATTATTATTTACTGTTACTGGTGGCACTTGCTCTTTGGTAGGTGGTATATTCCAAAAAAAAAAGAGCAGTGAGCTCTCCTAGACGGGTGATTCCAGACACCGCCCTTGCAGTTCAAATGAGTAGCTGGCCAGGGGAGACCATTGGAGACATGAGCTGGAAGCCACCATGGAGACAAGAAGTTGGTTATTGAGGTGAAAAGAGGGTGAAGAGACAGCGGTGTGATGGATTTCTCAAAGTTTCTTGCATCTCTTCCTATCTCTCTGCTCAGTGATCTCTCATCTATAGTTTGAAATGAACGATGATAGTTTTACATCATGGAAATTAACAAATGCTGCACATTTTTATTTTAGCAAGGCAAGTGGTGAACATTTACTAATATATCACTTGCTGAGTTCACTATAGACTTCCCTCTTTCTGTCCCCCTCATCTCGTCTCTCCATTTCTGATTTGAGACTACCTACGATTCTTCCCATCTAATACTTTTCTTGGTGGGGGTGGGATATCAAGACCT